>JAVQJL010066988.1:0-24948 GCA_036024295.1 Nannoperca obscura
CCAATGGCAGAATCGAAAAGAGCATTAAATCTGAGAACAGATTATCTTTGTACATTATCAGATGCAATACATTCAAACTAAACTACAATTCCACTATAATATCGTACAATATGCTATACTTTGTACTAACATAGTGAGGCAATGCAAGCTGGCAGCAACAACACTGATTTCAATTATTATAGCTGCCTCTTTATCTTTGAGTTGGTTCACAGTCCACATCCCTGCAGACTAGAGGGGATTTTTATCATCTGATTCATCCAACAACACAGTTATTATTTCTTTACCAACATTACATTCATCCACCCACCATACTGTACATGTCTCTGTGATCCTGGACAGTTCAGTCTGGATTTGTTCAGCACTGTCCATTTTCTGCAAAATCCTGAAACATCAGTCAATTCATTTCAATTCAATTCAATCATAACAGAAGTTATCTTAGGGCGCTAGTCACCAGGCACTATCACAGTCAGTTTTTTGGAAAGATTGGATGACCAGGGCACACATTTGGAGGTGTTTCACTGTGATAAAAGACCCAGTCTGCATTATGTAACATGCCTTTAAAGTCCCAGTTCGCTATCTGCCAGGTTTCTGCAGGGAAGGGAACACACGCTTTACACACACACACATTCACACACAAGCACAGTTTGCTGTGATGGCCAACATATCAGCCCACACCGCTTCTTTCTCTGAGCTCTAGCCCAGGTTTAAAATAGCTCTGCTCCCTCTCAGGTCTTTACCATGATATTTGTGATGGTCTTATATAATCGGCACCTCCTGATCTTCTCTTCCTCTTCATCCTAGTGCTTGCGTCCTATTCTGCCTACCTATACCTGTTTGTCGTTCACAACATTGCAAGAGTAATTTTCAAGGCAAAGCTTTAGCCGGGCAGCTCCAGCCCAGACAGACTGGCAAACGTTAAAATCTTAATATTTCCAGGTTCTGTTGCTACCGTTGTCATGTGATAATTGAGGAATGAAACATAAAGGATGACAGTATATCCACTAGTCCTGGATGTCATTCCTCCTACATGTACCAAAGAACCTATTCATTTTGTGACAACTTCATCTCATGCTATCCCCTGCCAGCTGCTAACCAATTCCCTGCATGCTGCAGAGCTCACTTATTACAGTCTGAAGATATTAGTAAAATGATTACCCAAGTAGTTCACCTACTGTACATGCCATAGTTGTGTTCACTCACTCCCTGTGGGAATAGGCCTTTTATACAGCTGACATTTGGACTTGTCATTGCAGGAAAAGCAAGGGGATTATCATTAACAAGGTAGTTCTATGTAACGGTCCCGGTAAGGCATGACAGTGAACCATCATGAACAATTCTAGGAGCCTGACACTGAAGCAACTAAATGGAATTAAGCCATTATTCATTTTATTAGTAATGAACATGACCAGGAGGGAAATGAGCACAACAAAAGTTTAATAGACCTTTTTCACCTCACATTGATAATTGGATTGGAGCAATGATTAATGTCATTAGTTCCACAAGTGCTTCTCTGTGAAAAGGGTCAATGAATTTGATTAATTTGGTGACAAGAACGCTCTGATGCTAGCAAGGCCATCAGGATACAGGTTAACAAGATTTATGTAGACGTTTTCTAAACAAGCTTCAGCCTCTTGGACCATTGAGTGCACAAAAAAGTTTTTTGTCATGATTTAAAGTAGTAGGCAAAACCTGTGCAGAAACCCCGGCCTCTCCCACTGCAGCAGCTACATTGCCGTCTAACAGCGAGATGAGAGGCTAGTTTGTGTGTGTGTGTGTGTGTGTGTGTGTGTGTGTGTGTGTGTGTGTTTGTGTGCAAAATACTGTTAGCTTCCTGCCATTAGAATGACTAATGGAATGACTAAGAAACATTTTTCGGAACCCCGCTTCTGTTAATAATCCAGTGATCAGCTAGCATGAGTGAGTCCAGCTAGCGTATAGTATATCTGGACATCCGTGACAAAATATGTTACGTTTTCTCATTACTTTCTTCCTTCCTGGCAACTGCAGGCCAATCTGTTTCCGGCCAGTAGGCTACGTGTTTAACAAAAGAAACATCTTAAACATATTGTATTTCTTTATACTATCTCGGTATAGTATTCTGGGGAATTTTTAGGTGTTTCAAGTTAGTGTGGATAAATACTGATGAAGCTTCAGCTAAATCAATGGAAAGGAATGGAATGATGACGATGATGAGGAGGATTATTATTATTAGCCAAGAGTATAAGCATAAAGTATGTATGGTTCTTTACTGTACAGCCCGAGAAAAAACCTTGAATCCTGATGCTTTCCACTTTATATTCTTGCGTGCTTGTCTTCGTGTCTCTGTGTGTGTGTGTGTGTGTGTGTGTGTGTGTGTGTGTGTTAGATTCCACTGAGATTCAGCAGCTCCTTTCGTCCTCCTCTCTTCACACATGCAGCGCATACAAACAACTAGCACCCACACAGAACAACACACACACATAGACAACAAAAAAGCTAGCAGCCACCCACACACACACACATACACACACGCCCACACACAGTCAAACACACAACAATGTGAAGGATACACACCTAAGAGACAGAGAGAGGCAGAGAGACACACTGACGGACAGAGCAGCTGCATGTTCTGCACTCTTGTTAACATTAATACTGTATGTATGATAATCAGTGACAGAATGAAGGCTACAACTGGCTACAACAAGAGCAACAGTGGGCTAAACTCAATAATAGGCTGGGTTTCCCTGCAGTAGGCAAGTTTAAATGTGGACTTTGTGTTCACAGTCACTGCAGATACAGAAAGCCATCAACATCTTGTCAGTGGGAAGATAAAGAAAAGTGTTTGTATGGCACTGCATGGTGCTGTGGCATTTTCATTTGGCACATGCAGCTTTTATTGTCATCTGTTCCCATTTGATATTTTGAAAAATTGCCATTAATATGACTGCATATGAAAACCAAGGATCTGTTCTGGATAATCAGGCAGGGTAGTGCAGCCACCCACCTGCTTGAACACAGCATGTACAGATCTGCTCAGTCAGTAGCCACAGACACACATACATATATATTTGTTTATACTGTAAATGTATGTATTGTTTCTTTTTAACTCTGAACCAAAGCAAACCCATGCCCTTGAGTTTGACAAATAAATAAGGTCCAACTTTTCTTAAGCTTTCAGCCACATCTCCTGACCTTCCTCAGTAGATCAAGTGTGCTTAGTTGTCATGGAGATAGCTTAGGAGATCATCAAGAGGCACATGCACAAGCTTAGTCATATCAATAGTAATTTCTTTGCAGTTTCTGGAACACAATAAGCTCCTCAAACAAAACCAAAAAAAGTCCCTGCACAATGCTATCTTGTTCCTAGTCCTGCTTGAGGAGGAATACCACTTGTTGACAGCTGCTTAGTTGTCATCCTGTGATCTAACTAAGCATTTTCACTCACATTATAAGGGATATCGGGAAAACTATATTTATGTCTCACGAACCCTTTTAGCTACACAGATATGGAAAGTAAGAACCGCTGAGCCTCGGACACAACAAGTAAGTTCACCCTTGTGTTGACAAATTACAAATTACTATCCAAGGTCAAGAATGAACCTTCAAGCTCAACTTAACCAAGTAGTTTATCAGAAAACCCTCCAATGAATACTTGTATCATTATTATCGTAATTTGTATCATTGCTTGTTTTAGAAGGCACTGACAAACAAGCTCTTCTGTCACTCAGGTATCATCTTGCAGATAGCAGTACCAGATCAGATAATGCTCAAGTGGGTCATTTTGGAACGCAATGACAAGTGAGCTATTTTGTGAAGGTATGAGAGCTTGTTGGTTTTAGTGGATGATTTATGACTTTGATATTTCCTCATGTGTACACATGAATGTAATATTGGGCTTAACAAATAAACTTCACTTGAAGGGCAACAACAAGTAAAACAATTTTTATTCATAAAGGTCAATTTACTAGTTACGCAGAGCCTGTCAAAACAGTTGTGTAGTGTCTTCTGTGGCCCAGGAGGGAGCTTTGTCAAGTGTGACCAATTGAGAACAGAAAGCCTGAATTACAAACTGGGGATGTCGATTTGAAAGACATGGACATTTAACCAGGCAAGAAAGGTCTAATTAAAAGAGGCTATCAAGTTGGGACGTGTAGAATCTGCCATCTGTGGAGCTTGACCCATACTGGGTCAAAGTACGGGTATCTGCGACAATACTGACCATTCTTTTTCAAATCTGTCTCTCGTGTGTCTCCCAACTAAATCATGGGGAGCACACCTTTAACTTTAAGTAAGTACCATGATCTGTAGAAATGATTGCATTCTCTCTAGATGTCTGCTGGCTCTGTTTGGTTCTTAAGATTACTGACTGTTTCCTACATTAGACAGAGGTTGTGCCAGGACCAAGAGTAATTAAATGTTTCCTCTAAAATTCATATTATTTGTAAATGGTAAATGGACTTCAGATATATAGCGCTTTTCAACCTTAATGGTTCCCAAAGCACTATACTAATTGGTCTCAATCACCCATTCACATACACACCGATGGTGACGGAGCTGCCATGCAAAGGTGCTGGCCTCCGTCATGAGCAACTTATTGTTCAGTGTCTTGCCCATGGACACTTTGACATATAAACAGGAGAAGCTGGGATTAATGGATGACCCCTTTAACATCCTAAGTGACATGCATATGCCCTATTCATTTATAGTGATTCTGCACCTCCTGCACATGGGTACACTGTACTTAAAGAGCCTCTTCATAATTGTCATAGGGACCACACGTCATGACACTTTATGGCATTCATGATGAGAAAAATAATGACCTCGATTTATAGCCTCTTTAGATCAACAACCACATCAGCCCCTGCAGACAAATTATGGTACTTTTGTGATACAGACTTATTGCGCATCAGTGTGAAGAGAGTGACAAATAATAAATAATGAAATATAACAGCCCGTCCATTTATATTTAACCAGAGAAGTTCTTTAAGATCAGGTTCCCGTCTCTCTCAGAGTGCACCGATCCTGAAAGTTTGTTCAAATTAGTTCAAGAATTATAGTAAATCTGGGCACATATTTTTACAGACTGTGTGACAAACAGACTGTGTCATCTGGCCCAATAAAGCTGCGGAACTGGCACATAGATTAACTATTCATAATAGTAGTCTCTCTCTCTCCCTCTCTCTCTCCCTCTCTGGCCTTATTCAAAGTGCTCTAATTAATCAGCCTTAAATAGATGGACAGACCTACATTACTGACACAACTCCTCGTACAGCATGCACTATTAAATACAGACACTGCAGGCTGTATGTACTAGTGTGTATGTGTGTGTGTGTGCGAGTGCATACATGCGTGTGTGTAAATAAAAATATTATGGAGGAGTTGTAGTAATCCAATTCTTGTAACCATGGCTGGGTAACTAAGTTGTGTGTCACTGATGCATTCCAGTAATTTCCCAGTTAATTTGGCCAGCGTTAGTACTGAGTGTTTGGTTGGTAATTTCAAGTACTGATTAACTGTCTGTTTTTATGGTATTTAAGTTGCTAATAGTGAGCTTTTTAGTCAGAATTTAGCATTGTTCTTCTGTTGTTTCTTTTGGGATGGTTGCAATTTTTTGCTTTGTTTTTTAGTTTTTCATATTGTGTTTTATTGTGTCTGTTGTTTTTTTTTTTTTCTGATCTTTAAGCTCTGTAAAATGCACGTCATAAGCGGCCTCCGCCCAGGGACTACAGATGAAAATAGTCTTTCATCTATATCTGTTAAAATATACTGTATTGCTCCATTTGACTGACATCACACAAAAAAAAGAACTAATCATGTTTTCTATAGTTATGCCCTGTAAAAAAATAAATTGGAGTTATTTTTCAAATGAGGTTTTGGATTCCTTGTTCATGAATCTGAGATAGTTAAGATAATTCCAGTTTATTACAACTTTGGTTTTACATTCAGTTTTTGCCATCTATCGATAGTGATAACATTACACTCCCCTATGTGAAATTGTTGATACATGGGAACATTATGACATCGCTACAACAAAGTTCAACAAAGCATGAAAGATAAGCAGACAGACATGTTGTAAACAAGGCAACAATTTAGCCAGATTTTCAAAACCACATTCTTTGGAGGTAAAATTGAATGTGAGTGCAGTTTAAATGTTGCTAATAATCAGAAAACTTTTACATGCTCATCTATAGCAAGTGTGGGAGGTTAAAGTGAAACCATGGATGTACAGTAATGGACAGTTCAGGTGATAATTTTACCATTCAGCTTTGTTTTCTTTTTCAGGAATGTAAGGCTAACTTGGAGGTGTGTTTAAAAAAATGTGTTTCTTCTTTTTAGTATTGTGTTACCAGATCTAAGCAATTAACTTGCTAAGTACCACATTTTTATTACCAGTAAGAACTGAGCTGTAATGAATTCTTATTATTGAGCTTTCAAATATGTTCCTAGTATAAAAGCTGCATTCATGAATTGTTTTTCTACTTGGAGGCTGTGAAACAAGCTGTTAACACAACAAAATCACAAAATTGTTATCGGTAATTAGAAAACAGTTGCCTGTTTATACATCCAGCAGACACCAATATTAGCATTCATTTGAAGTCATTTTTCTGGCTACCTAATGAAAGTAAGAATTCCAATATTGGTTTAGTGCTAGAAAATTTTGTAGAGCTTTGTAGCTGAAAACAAACGGGTTTTGAAACCAAAACAATTAGCTAAAAGACACAAAAACACTCAGCGGAGCTGAGGGGGATTGCAGAGTTAGTGGTAATTTTCTGTGGGTTTCTGAGTACTAGCAAATCCTTTCACATTACACATAGTCAGCTTTAAGATTTGTTCAGGGTTCTTTAAGTTGCTTTTGATTCACGTATATTGGGAAAACTGTGTTAAGGTATTGGGTAGCCTATATAATACTGTAGTGTAATCCAACCGTTGACTTACTACGTCTCTGAGTAACATGCCCAGTGAAGAACAGGGTTAAAACAGCTGAGACAGACAGCAAGCAGGCCAAAGTAAGCACCATACCACCATCAAGTTTAGTCTTTATTTGTACATTAATGCAGTTAAACAAGGCTTGGGAATACGGCACACAATAAGATTTCACATAAATCATCCTTTTCCACTAAGAATTCCTCTCAGGTCTTAGTTCTTAATCACCACTAAGCTTTAACAGTGATCAGCGTTTACATGAACAGCAAAGTATTACACGTATGGCCTGATATTAATGGATTTTGCAAAACTCAGTGAAAGCTCTATGAAGTAATTTATCCGAAATATATCACAGTGAAACTAGATGTCTTGCAATACTTTAATGCGAGAGATAATCAAAGATTATTTCATTGATAAAAATAGTATATACAACTATCTGGCTCATCCTCTCATTTGGTCCAATTTGTGAGCTTTAAAGTTTAGTTACTCAGACAAAGAAATCTTCTAGCAGACAAGAAAAGCAGCAGGGTTAGAAAGTATCTCATTATTCCAATAGAAAGCAGGTTTTCAAGTGCTACACCTCATAGTGCCAATTGTTTAATATATGAGAGAAAACCCCTTATTCTTATTACAAGTTAGATTACATTTAAAGAACAGTGTCACACAGAACGAGACCCCAGCCAGAACATAAGGTTGGTGGGACGTAATAGGCAGTGTGGACCAGGTAGTTCTGTAAATGCCATGGCCTTGTCCCACTTTAACAACAATCAACAGTTCACTTCAAATAAACAGCACAGCTCTCCACACATGACCATGCTGAGATGCCAGAACTGGCAGAATCACCAAGAAACTGCCTGGAGCCCAAATGTGGAGCTGTAGGGGAAAACTGGCTCTGCTAAACTTGATCTCCAGCCATGTTCCAGTGCAATTCTTCATACAGAATAAAAAGGAGGAGATATGAGATTGCACTAGCAAAGATTATGGTTCTCATAACACATACACCCGCTCCATGTCTTTATATTGCTCATATGTGAAATGTAGGTGAATGTGTCCAAACTACATGGACTATCACAATGGAAGCTTGGCCATGTCAAAATAAGAGCTAATTCTGTCATTTTCCTAAAATATATGCTCCCTGACTTTAATATTGCACTCACATATCCTAAAATGCAAGGCTGGATTACTAACAAAGCTAGCACATGACCCAGGCCCCAAAAGTTCCAGGTTCACTGTATATCAAGGGTTTTTGGTAATGTTTACTGCAGATTTGTTGCCACCACTAAAGTAGAATGTCAAATAAGATAAGTCCTACTATATTAACTTATTTTGTGACCCCAAATCTAGTTTGAACCTTTATTATTTTAGTTTATACAATGGCCACTGAAAATACCACTGGATAAACATTAAGTAACAGGACAGTATAACATTAGTGCACCTGCATTAAAGTCAGGAACTGTGAGGCTTAGCTAAAGAGCTTGGAGCTAGTATTATTTGTATAACCAGCAAATTAATAGCTAATTCAATTTTAAATGTGTTAAGATATTTGCTTGAATTTGGAATACCAAATACTGTAGGTGGAGGAATGCTAAAATAGCTACGTTAGCTTTGGTGAAGCCAGTAGCCTGTGCGTCTGACAGACAGCAGCGGGGGAAAGGAGAGAGAAAATGCGACAAAAACTGCAAAAACAATATGAATAGATGTAGAGATGGTAAGAGACAACGATAGAGAGCAAATGTGTATGTGTGTGTGTATGTGACAATGGGAGGAGGAGATAGAGCAAGCCTGTGTGAGGGAGCTCCATCCAAGAGCTACATCGTGTAGCGATAGCGCTATTCTCTGTTCTTGCAGGTTGAGTATGTTTAAGACTACAGGAAATCTATATATAGGGAAATCAGTGGGATTTCTTTCCCTCCTAATTTCAGACCTTGCAAGGATTCTAAAACTCTTAACCCATCCTTGTGAAACATACTCCTTCCTGTTGAACTAAATGTTGCCTAGCAACACAAATGGCAGGAATTCTGACGTACAGGAGCTATATTTCATGATATTTAAAACGGAAAAATCAAGGTTAAACTAAGTTAAACATGAACATGAACAACTGGTATTTTTAATTTGATTACGTATGGTGTCGGGCAGTAATGCATTAGTTAGTAACGCATTACAGCAATGTGAAAAGTAACAAGTAGTGAAAGGAATCAATTGAAATTCAGTTAATAACAGTAACATTACAGTTACTAGTCCCAGTAACGCTCTGTTACTTTGACATTTGGGGATCGGCTTGTTTGCTGTCTTAACAGGAGTTAGATGGTGGGTTATATCAGTTTGATCCCTCTGGTCCAGGATGTGCTAGCTTGGCGCAGGATCTTGAGGTGTGGGAAGGCAGACTATATCATAAGAGGAGAAATATAATTACTGGTAATTCAAAAGTCTTATTAACATGTTGAGTGTTCATAGCTGGTTAACATTAGTAATGGGTACAGCTATATTCAGAGATCACCTAGTTTTGTTATATTTGGAGGGAAGTTGAGGGGACTTTAGGGAACTCCTGTGTGGTCACTAAGGCTAAGCTAGTTGCTGGAAGGTCAATAAATCCCTCCAAATTGTAGGCCTGTCTGCTTGTTAAACCACAATGTCTCCTTTTAAATTTCTACACATGTTCAATACAAAAGATGTGTCGTGTGAGTGTAGAGGATTTGAAGTTGTTTAAAGGCACCTTTGACGGAGCAGGACAGACTTACGAAAGTAAAGTAATGAGTAACGTAACACATTACTAATTAGTAATGTAATTACTTTTTCATTGAGTAATGAGTAATTGATTACCGTTTTCAAGTAAGTTGCCCACCGCTGCAAGTTGTGCACTCCATGATTGTAATGGATTGCACATAGACATAGACACAACTTATTGTGTTCATGTGGTACATATTCCTATATAAATTTGTGTTTAATCAAATTACCACAAACTGACACATACAAAAACATGGGGCCAAGTAGTAAAATTCCAGCACAGAGATACTGGTTGGATTCTCCTGCCATCTGGGATGTCAATAGGGGCCCAACAGCAAAATTGTGCCCAGCAGGCCCCCTAACAAGTTAATCCAGCCATTCAAAATGTCCTCACACCCCACTTTTCATGTTTTTAAACTGCTGACTTTAAACAAGGATTTTGAGTGCTATTGGGTGTTATAACAATATCAAGAAATGTAGCTTTTAAAGCTTGCAGCTTTAAAAATACAGATATGCAAACAAAGCACTTAATTTCTCTGTGGATGTGATTGTAAATCTGTGCTCAAAAGCACCAGAAATAAATCTATCACTGCACCTGCCAGGTACATTTAGGGCTCTACCAAATCCTGTTGGTTTACACAGAGAATCATCATTGAGGACTGGTGGAACATTTTAATGTTCATAATGGCATTTAAAGCTGCACAAGGCGGCAACAGTTGTCATTTTGCATAAAAAAGAAGAAAAAGACCTATCTTACTCCACCAATCTCAATCAAGAAATATGGCATCCCCATAATAGATTCACCCTCAAAATTCTAGCGCCATCACCTTCCCTCTCAGCACTAAACACACACAAATACAAATTTGACTTGGAAGTTGTCAAAATTCAGTCACCTCTCAGTGCCCAATATGAAATTCAAGTGCAAATTTAAAATAGCACAACTAAACCTGCTTAGGAAGTCAAGCCGTGACTTCCCACACAGCCTTTCACAATCACATCATATTGTAACAAGAATTATTAATAACTGATCATAACTTTCCCTTTGTCACATTTGTAATAGGATAACAAATCTGATAGCACTGTGCTCTCTTTTGAAGGTGCTACATGTATCATTTTGAACATCAGTAAATAATTATCACATTCATTTTGAGACATTAGTATAATTACTCAACAACAAGACCACTGCTGGGATGACTGGCAGCTCTAGCAGCCTCCACACTGCATTTTACATTGTGTGCCACAAACTTGGATATGGAGGGAAATCTTCTGGATTTACAGTGCAAACAGTAACAAATGGCGGAGAGGGGATGAGAGGCAAGTGGGAAAAAAATCATCTCCAACATGTTTATTCTCTTCGGTAAAGCCAAAGATGCCATGGAGGTGAGGAGAGACAGGACGCACAGGGGATTATGGGAGATGAAGTCCGTCTGTGGTCTGTCTGTTTATGTAAATTATACCAAGCTACCTGATGATAAATTGATGTTTAGAAATGTTACACATAGAACCTCTAAATGAGTGTAAAACTGCATTTAAAATTAATTTGGCTGTATAAATAAAACTAAACTTAGCCATTATTACAAACATCACTCAAGCAACACTTTCCACATATGAAACATAGAATATAGCATGAATCTGTAAGCATATTGCTCAATTATTACATTCACAATTTAAATCTAATTGATAAATAAAACATTTAAATTTAATATTATTACTAAATCCTTATTTGCTCATGTCTGCACATTCTTCACACACACACACACACACACACACACACACACACACATATATATAGTGTGTGTATATATATATATTTCACTCTATAATTATCTCAATGTTCCAAAAATATTATTGACACACTGGTAAATACACTGTAAAGTTGGATGTGATTATAAAATACATTGTACACTGTAAAGTTCAATCTCAGTCAGTTTTTTAAACTTAGTTTGTTAAGTACATATATGAAGTAGTAAGAGCAAGTGTTAAAGTGAGGCATTAAATGGGGAAGGAAGAGTAATTTGAAGTAAGGCCTGAGACACATTAACATTGTTAATTTTTTATAAACCAATAACACAATGTCGGAGTTTGACACAAAGATTTTTCTCCAACTGTAATCATTTTTATGTTATTGTAACTGAACATTGTAATAATGTACAGGTGACCAAGCCAAATTGCTGAGAATTCCTGATATATGAATTTTGTTCTAGGGTGGATTTCCTTGTACAGAACATTCAACGAAATAAAAAACCCACAGAACTATTTATATGAATTATTTAGATAGAGAATAATGTGACTGTGCAACTAATAAACAAATAAACCTGTTTAGCCTGAGTCTCACACGGTCTTAAACTTAAACTGATTATATATATTGTGTAGGCTAATCTAAGAAAATTCAACAATTAACTGGTCTTTTTTGCAGCCTTTATAAGGTCATAAAAAGGCAATGGCAGCAGCTAGATGCAAAATTCAAAATGTACAGGCAAAAAAGCTGTAGTTGTTCTAGTCATTAATTTATAACAACAACCTTTCTACCTTTCTGCAACCAATTCAGCTTCAGGCAATAAAAGCTCCTTCTAAATTATCAAACAAAAACAATTTCCTTCACAAATCAACCAGAAGAGGATGACGACGGTGACGATGATGAAGACGATGAGGGAGAGGGTCTATGGGTCTCGCCTTCTCCCAGTTCCATGAACCTTGCCACTGATGATGATGTCACTTCCTTCTCTTTCTCCTTTCTGCTTCCTGTGCAGACTGACCTCTGGGCTGGTTTAAACTGCCATGTCACCTTCTTTGCTGTTGATGACTGCTCTACTGTTGTTGTCGTCTTCACTGGCGAAGTGACAGGCTGAGCTGCCATGGGAATGGCTTGTGTCACAGCCATGCTGGTGGTAACCCCGATAACCTTCCTTGCTTTGCCATTGGTGTTTCTTTCCTGTTCCGTGAAGAGCTCACTCAGCACTTCAGGTTCAGTGGTTTCTCCGAACAAGTCCCAGCCCGGTTCAGCAGGCAGTCGCTTGGGCCGTGCTACACCGGCTGATTTGTTACTTGCACCAGAGATTCTAGAGGAGCGACTGGGATCGGAATCGGACAGGTCTGAGTCCCAGTCACTGTCCCCTGCCACTGAGCCACAACCCAATACTGACAGATCAACAGGGCCAGATCCTGAACTCTCCGAGTCGGATTCCCTGGAAAAACACAACAGAAAGAATCTGAGTAAAAGCAATAAAGTAAAAAGAGTAAAAGTAATCACTGGCATCTGCAGCCTATCACCAGTCTTGATTTAAAACAATTCCAAGTATCTTCATTCTTGCACTACATTTAAAAATGCAGCAGAAATCTGAACTTTGACACATGCAATCTGTATATTATCGGAAATGACAAGAACTCCTTGGCCCACTGGTTGCCACCACATAAGGCACTTATAACCTTCTGGCCACAACTCCAAGCAGCTGCCTTCACAATGGAGGCTTTAAACATGGGCCACTTAGATTCTATTTCCCTATACTTCCCTGGGATGCGGAAAAAAGTCTGAGCTGAGCTAACCTCAACCAGACATTTCAGGAATGGAAAATGGAATGTAACAGACAGATGGCTTGCAGCAGAAGTAATGTGGACTCTGCACTGGACTGTCATTGTGAAGAGAAAGCTGAGCCTGAAGGCAACACTCAATTTATTGGTCAAACTACATTTGAACCCTCACCTATGGTTTTTAGGTAATGACCAAACAAAGCAAATGACCAGACTGCCAGGGTCAAGGGTGGCAAGGGGTCCCCCTTAGAGATTGGTTGAGGAGTAAAGACACCTGGAAGAAGATGAAGTGCTGCTTTATTGTGCCAAAAGGAGAGGCTGTTTGGGCATCTGATTAGGATGCCTCCTGGAAGCATCCCTGTATATGTATTCCATGCACACCTTGTGCAAGACTCAGAACACATTGGAGGGATCACATTCAATTCAGTTCAATTCAATTTTATTTATATAGCGTCATATCACATGTCCCTTCTGGGCTGAAACCTTCTCGATATCTCATTCCCAAATAGCAATGGAATGTTGTTTAAGTTATTTCTCTGACACCACACTAAATTATAAACAATGATATTCTCTAGAGCTACAATGAACACACAAAAATGCATGTACCTGCCACTGTAGGGTGCGGTTCCTGCAGGGCCCAGTAGGAGGCAGGCTGGAGCAGCCAGATAGACAAAGCTGTCAGTGCACAGAAAGTCTCCTTCCTCTGGTTTTTGTGGAGCAAGGTGAGTTGACTTGGCATCCCGTTTTGTATTGTACTGGTCCAAGTGTGTTTTCATGCTATCTGAATGTTGCCTTGAATCTTGTTTTGTATCATAGGTGGGAACTTCTGTCAATGTGGTGACATCACCCTGGGAGGGAGGTCTTGCAGACACGGCCAGGTAAACAAAGCTGTCCGATTGGACAAAGGGATCTAAGTCACCACAGTCCAATCCTGAGGTTCTTATTGGCTTCTGATTAGGATCTAGAAGGTGTTTGATTTGTTGTTTTGAGGGGGACAGAGGAAGAGGTGGACTTCCCATGAGAGTCACTTTTTTCCTATGTGTTATTTCTTCACTTTGCGGGGCACTGGAACCCTCAATGTCTGTATGGTCGAGTGGGATCTTAATAATTGAAACCTTTCCTATTTTATCAATTCTCCTTCCATTGTCATCTTTCCCTCTCTCTTCATCTGCCCCCATCTTTCCACGCCCTGCTTCTTCTCTTTCACCATCTTCTTCTATGTCTTCATGCAAGGAAGAGTTTAGGAGTGATGGGTAGCACCACTGTAGCTCTGCACTCTCCTCCCTGCCCCATTCCTTTAACCCTCCATCGTCCCCGTCTTTCTCCAGTGATGTGCTGCTGCTGCCTAGGTCGGAACCACTGATTGGCTGGTCGCTGTCAGAGCCGACCTCCTCCTGGCTCTGATTGGATAAGGAGAGGAAGACGCCACTGGAGTCGGACTCCAGCGTAACGTTGGAGTCTGGAGAGCTGTCCTCCTTAGTGGAGCTAGAAAAAGGACAGGGCAGTCAAATGACTGCTACATAACCATGTGTCTGCTAAGCTCCCATGACTTCTAATGCTATCTCTACCATTGGTAACCACAGATGCCATCAAATTTGGCATAACCTACTTCTTTTTCAGATCAAGGCCATTGATTTGTTTTTGTCTCTCAGCCCCAAAGAGCACATTTTTTATTGCTCTAATTTGAATGCTTGCACAGATGTCTTGGGTGATGGACACATCATTATGAATACATTTTCTCGCTAATTTAACCGAGGCCATGGTATAGTTTGGTTTATGTTTTCATTTATTAGTCAGGAACAAAACATATTCGTGGAGAGTTTTTACATTTTGACAGTGTTGCTTTCACACTTAATTCATTTGATCCAGACTGAAATAACTTTATTCTACAGTTCATTCTGACGTGTTATGTGTTGTCTAATATAGATACTTGCAATCACATTGTTTTTATAATGGCCAGAGTTTTATAATATTGGATTCCACAAATGTTACCTAGATCAATTACAACAACTGTTGTAATTGTGTGTGTGGTGTGCCTCAAGGTTTAAATATTGGGTCACAACCATTTTGTTTTTTGTAGCACAGATGGCTCAGCATCAAAAAGTTTAATGCATTTACTTACATGTAGAATCAAAACACGATATGTTTTTAAAGTGAGGACTTTTGACACCACACTGCACAACCTGAAGTCAAAATCAGATGCTGATATATTTAAATGCTCTGTGAGTATATATACAAAAAATATAATAAAAAAAAGAAAAGGAAAAGGAAAACATGACATCCAAAGATTTTATTTTGTTGTATAAATCAGCTCAGAAACATAAAGTGTTACATGTGACAAGATCCATGTCAACGTTGTGACTCTAGCACCCACAGAATTAATTAAAATATCCAGATATCTGCGCACACAGGTAGCTCACCTGGTAGCGCTTACCATGTACTAAGGCTGAGTCCTTACCACACCAGGCTTTTGCTGCATGTCATCCCCTCTCTCTCTCACCTTTCCTGTCTCTCTTCAGCTGTCACAGTCTAATAAAGGCAAACATGCGTGTGCATGTGTGTGTGTGTGTGTATGTGACCCAAAAAGCCAGTACATATTAATATATAGTGTAGGCTTTGAATTGAACTTAAGATCCAATGGCATTGTGGCCCAGTGCATTCATCAACCATTTAACAACCTCTAAAAGTAACCCTTATTATATCTTCAGTATATCTTGGCTGAAATGAAACCTTTTGTTTTTGCCCTGTGTGGCAAACCTTTAGTCACCCAGGATGTATTTCAAACTTTGGTGGAGCACAGTTCAAAGTTCAAAGAAATTACCTTGTGCCAACAGTGGAAGTCCCAGCTGATTTGGCTGACCAGTCAACAGGAGGTCTGTCTGTGTCTGTAGCTGGTGAAGCCATAGCACTGAGCTCCAAACTGACCTGGGATCTGCTCCCGACTCCTGGAAAATAGAGAACAAATTCAACACAATTACACCAATCCAAACTTCTCTTTAAACCTTGATATCTCCTTAATGGAACAATGATTCTGAAGCTGCTACTATTCATTTATTTTTCATTAATTCATGAGCCATTTCCAAATCTCAACCTTCATCCCAACCTCCACCTATAGGCCCAGAGTCTACCTTCTCTTAGGGAACAAGTTATTGTCAGAGCCTAGATGCCAAACATATATATAATATGAACTGTATATATTCAGTATTCACATAATAATCCACACCACTGTTTGGTACCTTTTAGCAACCACACTACAAACAATTCAAATGATTCAACCATGGTACTTTGGTAAATAGCTCTTACACATAGATCTCAGATGAGTATTGTATGCATTGTAGCATGTGGACTATTGAAAAGTATCTAAAGGCTGAAATGATCTATTTGGGAAAGCCAGTGTTTTACTGAAAAGTATTTTAATATACCCAATTAATATTATGTCATTTATATATCACAGGTATTATCTCTTTATTAGACTTATATTTTCCCTTCATAATCATTGTATAAAATTATGTGCATAGTGAGATGAGCTGTGTGCCAAGGGAGGCGGGAACACAGAAATATAAAATCTCTTTCTCTCTCTCTCTCTGTATATGTGTATATATATATATATATATATATATATATATATATACATATATATATATATATATATATATATATATATATATATATATGTGTGTGTGTGTGTGTGTGTGTGTGTGTATGTATATAGATTTAAAAACACTTGGCTTCTGAGGGAACCAGGAAAGGTGAGACAAAACACAACCTGGACTGCATTGATAAGAAACAATGGCTAAGGTTTGACATGTTCTAAAGTCAAGTTCACCAGGAGAGTGATTTGTTCTCTCTAAAACATTTTTTTAATGGACAAAACAGTAATAGAATACTATATTTAGCAAGTTTCAGAGATTCAGGTTCATGTGATCCTGTCAGAGGTTCTTGGTTACCTTCTTCATTATTCCTTTTTCAAATAATATTACAGCATTGTCATGATATTAATTAGAAGAAAATACTGGAAAACAATGTCTATGCCTGGCAACTGACTAATACATCAGTTCAGAATAATGGATGGTTCCACTCTGCTGGCACCAATTCACCACTTGTTATTTTGGTGCATGTATAAATGAAATATTTCACAGCCAACATCCTAGCCAAATTCTCAGTCACAAACAATACAGTGCAACTGCTTACATCAGGAAAGTATTATACAGTATAATAATAATGTTGTTGGTCACATAATGTAATAAACATAAACAATGAATACAAAACTGTGAATTAATAGGTTTTAAAAAAGCAAGCTTTCTGTTATATAAAGTCTCCAAGCACAAGCAAATATCTCTGATAACATCACTATGACATAATCAGGGACTTTTTTCCCAAACATGGCATAGCTCTTTTAAAGTTAAAGACATTATATAACCATTTTCATGATACAAATATAAATAAATAAACAATATAGTTAATATTGGTAATGGACCTTCCAAATCGGGTATGTTATTGTGGTTAATGAATGAAAAAGATTACTGAAAACAAAAAATCCAACTAATACCTACCAGCCAAGAGAGCAACTTTCTCTCTCTGCGGCCCAGGATGTGTTTGGTACATGTCAGTTCGTTCCCTCTGTGGATCCGGCAGTGTTTGGTATAAATCCTGGGTGTCCCTATGGGGCTGAGACAGGTCTAGGTGTTCCAGGTCAGAGTCCAGCTCCCTGGCTCTCCTTTCTAACTCTGTCAGGCTGAGCTCTGAGGCTGCTGAGGAGGGGGGATGGGAGCCCCCAAAGCCAATTGGGGGGCGGAGAAGAGGCCAACGTTGCAGGGAGCCTGAGAAGGAATCTGTATCACCTCCACCTCCTGCTCCCCCTTTCTCCCAGCCGTCATCCCACAATGTGGTGACCATCTCAAGGACAGCATCCCAACCCTCCCCCTCCCCTTCCTCTCCAAATGTCACTCCTTCTCCCCCCTCCACCTCCCCTTCTTCTTTCTTTAATTTAACCACTACCTCCTCCAACTCTTGTCCATGCCACTCTTGTATTCTATCCTTAATCTTCTTTCTTCTATCCTCCACCTTTTCACACTTTATTTCTAAATCAAATGTCTTTTCCACATCGTCCTTTTTGTTTTCATCCTTTTGCACTTTCCCTTCAAGCCTTCGATCTGACTTTTCTTGATTGGTTTGCTCCACCAGTCCCTCACTGACAGTGAACCTTTTTTTCTCCTTACTCACGTTTTCCTCTCTTTTGTCTTTCTCTTCTCTTTTTTCCTGGTCTCTCTTCTCTTCTTTTCCCTTCATCTCCTCCCTCTCTGTCTTCTCCTTACTCTGTTCTCCTTGTTTTTCCTTGATCCTGCATGTCCTGGGTTCTTCCTGTTCTCTATAGACCCTCCAGTGCTCCAAGTTCTGCTCCTTCAGGGAAGCCCTACCCACCAAACTGGCCCCCTGTCCTGGGTCTGGATGGGAGGGCTCTTTAAGTGAGCATCGTCCCACGATACTTGTAATATTCATTACATTAGTTAGCGGGTTCTCTGAGAAGTGGCCTAAACGGGGGTGGAGATGGGAATGTGGGCGCCTCTTCTCCAATGCTGAGATGACGGAGGGGAGTGGGGGAAGAATAGGTAGGTTGTGGAGAGCGCCACCCTGCCGAACAGTCCTCTTTCTGACAATGATTCGGCGAGGCCAAGTGAACTCGATGCCTTCAGCCGGGCCTGACAACTCAAGGTCTCCAAGCCCTCTGCTTAGCCGTGGGCTAACCACGCCTGGTCGGAGCCCTGTGGCTGTGCCAGGTCGAGTCCTGGAGCTGGACTTGGATGATTTGGACTTCTGGGATCTGGAACCTTTCTCTACATGGCGAGATTCAATTTTATCAATGTCCAGAGGCTTTTTCTCAGCCTTACCTTTGGGGGAAGTATCAGTTTTATCCACAGCCACACTTATCTGAGCTTTATCTGTAGTCTTGTTGCTGTTCTGGGTTTCACTAACAACCCCAGCCTCAGTGTTACGCTTAGTCACTTTCTCATTACTAACCCCAGCTTCTAGTACTGCCTTAGGCTCAGATGTAGAAGCAATCTTAACTTCTGTCTCAACGTCAGCTCCTACTCTGGACTCTGCTGCTGAATCAACCTCATTATTAACTTTATCTACACCTCCAGCTTCTATTCCAGTCCTATTCTCCACTTGCCTTGAACTAGCTTTAGCATTAATCCCTGACTCAATCTCTGGCTTCATCCCTGGACCAGATCCAGCTCCAATCTCAACTTTATCTCTAGGCCCAACCCTGTTCTCAATGTCTGTCAGAGTTGAAGGGGTAGCCTCATGAATAGGTTCTGGTTTAGCCACACCCCTTCCAGTTTTATCTCCACTCCTTGTACCTCCCTTGTGTCCCTCCTTGTTTACAGATGGAGCCATATTTTCTATCTCCACCCCAGATTGCACTTTTCCTTCCAAATCCCACCCCCCTGGTCTTGTTTTCACATGAGATCCCATTCTTGTTTCAACACCATTTTTTATACTAGCCCTGGATCCATTGTCATATTTGTTCCAGCCGTCAGCTTTATGGTGTTCTTGTATTCCAGTCCTGATTTCAACCTGTGGCATGTTTCCAGCTCCAACATCACTTACTAACCTTGGCCCACACCCAGACTTGCTGTCAACTAAGACCAAACCCACACTCCCATTGTCAAACTTAGAAACCATACCCCCACCTACATTTTCAGGGCCAACCTTTGACCCAGCTCTATTCCTACCAACAGCACCGGTGCCCATTCTGGGGGCAGCACTGGGGGAGGGTGAAGGTGAGGGCTGGGGGAGCAACAACGGTGTTGTATCTAGAACCTGGTCGGGCTCTAAAAACACAGAGTCTCTCTCTGAACGCAGAGGAACTGGTCGACCATAACCAAAGGTCCCAAACGTTGATGTTTCCCTTCTCTCCCTCTCCCTCGCCCTCTCCCTCTCTAGCCTCCCCCTCTCCCTCTCTCTTTCCCACTCTCGCTGTGCCCACCCTCTCTCCATCTCCCTTTCTCTCTCCCTTTCCCACTCCCTTTCTCGCTCACTCCGGCCCCATCCTCCTCCTCGATCCCTCAGGTCCTGCTCGAGGTCGTGAGCAGACAGTTGGACCAGTGGGGCACGGTATGGGGATCGCCTAAGTTCATGGGGTGGAGACAGCCTTAGGCTCTGGGTTTGGGAGTAATGCCTTGGCTGGATGACCTGGGGAGGAGAACAGCGCAAACTCTGACTCTGACTGGGGCGTTGTTTGGCAGGGGAGAAAAAGACTGGAGTATGGTAACCTGAAGAGAGAGGTGAGCCAGAGAAGGGGGAAATGAGGGGAGAGGTAAGAGAGGAGGTCTGGCCCCCAGGGGGATGGTAGTGCCCTGGATTCAGATATCCCCCTCCTCTGTCCATCATTTCGGTTGTAGTCAGTTCCAGACACTCCAGGTGTTTTGGAGGTGTCAAGACCTTCCAGGACTGTCGTCCATCTCTGCTCTTTGTGCTGTCTCCATGGTGATGGTGATGGTGATGATGGTGCTTCTTGGATGAGGAGGAGGACACTCCTGGTGCTGAGAATGAGGATACAGAGGGAGAAACTGATCGGGTGAAACCTCCTGGTGAATGGCAGCCACTACCATCGGCATCCTGACTCCCAAGCTTCAATGAATCATAGATGGCTCTTTCGTCCAGTCTCCGTACAAACGAGGGGTTGGGAGTTAAAGAGCGGGGCTGCGAATCGAACATGTCAGCCGGAGACCTGCTAACCCTCAGGGAGCCACTGGTCGAGTAGCTAAAACTCCCCTCCCCTCCACAGTCTCGTCTTATAGACCCTGCAGGGTGATGGTGATGGCTGTCAATCTGTTGATTGATACACATGGTATCATAGATGGACCGCTGGGGTATGTAGCCATCTCCGTATCCTACTTCCACTGCCCTAGCTCGCCCTCCCACTCCCCCATCCCCAGCTCCATGTTTCTCCAGGCAGCAGGAGCTCTTCCTGAAACACCCAGGACGGCTAAGAGGCTTGCCCATAATTGGTTGGATGGCTGATGGTGGGAGGGGTTGGTGGGAGGCACGTCTGAAGTTTGAAGAGTGAATTGTGAATTTGTTAATTTTACTAATTTGGAAAAATCTTACTTACAAAATAAATGTAAAAATGGGCAAGATGCAGGGCAGCTGGCTTTGAGAGGACCGTGGCAAAAGAAAAGAACTGAAAAAATGTCAAATTCAAAATTTGTGTTTTTTCTTTTTTGGTACTGAAGCATGTTCCTTCTGTGTTAATGAGTTGTCAGGACAATATTCTGATCAAAGTATGGCATTGCTAAAAAAACTAATGCGCTTGTCAAAAGCTCCATGACATAAAAACAATGTAAATAACATAATGTCCAAATGAAATTTGAAGATGGAATCCTACTTTGAGAAATATTCCAACCAGAGTTTGAAGAAAAACATGAAAATACAAGACAAAATATATCCAATTTTTATGTCCACAGGACTACTGTTCTTAGCTCATCTTCTCCCTCACTCTCTTCCCAGCATGACTGCATTTGTATTTATTCTGGTTGCATATTGTTCTGGCTGTCTGTGCAGAGCCAATTAAGTCTTTATCCAGTGGAGCGTTAGTCAGTCAGACACAGAGCGACAGAAAGACCGAGCACAGTGGATGGCGGTTTAAATCCAGTCAAATCTGCTCCTCACATTCCGGCTGGGTTTGTTGATTATCGTTGTCTGTCTGTGGAAAACAAAGCAAACAATAAAAGGATTGAATGGAAGAAACTTGAAAAACTCTCTCCATAAATATCAAAGTGAGTGCATGTTAGCTTATTCAGTATTAAGATATTAGTTAATAAAAACTCTATGCTTGTCCAATTAAAAGGGCACTCCACCAATTTTAAACATGAAGCTCAGTTTACTTGTCAAAAGAAGTACTACTCTACCTGTTAAAACTGTTGTATAATGTCCTCTGTAGCTCTGAATGGACTTTTCTAAAATCTGAGAAAATAACCCAGAAGTCATCAGAGTTAACATATTTAACAGAAAGGCTGTGTTACACACTTGAAATGTGGGGTTTGAGCAAGCAAGGAGGGTCTAAAGAAAGTTGCATTATGGGAATTGCAGGATCCAGTTTTGTTTGGAGCTTGACCCATACTAGAGAGTAAAAGTTAGGATATTTTGAGCTTTGCTGCTTCTATTCTAATCATTTGTTTTTTAAACTGTCCCACATGCATGAGCCCCACTACTTAATCAAAGTGCAATGCTAAGAATCACTTATGCTAAATGATGCTCTTAGGTCAAATAGCTCCAACCGAAGGACCTTGATCAGTGAGTTTCAAATAATGCTGAGAAGAGAAGCCCTGTGCTGTACTTTAAAAATGGTTGGTTTTAAATCTTCTTTGACACTGGTCTCTGAAAAAGTTTTCACTTTTTGTGATCTGGAAGTTAACCATTACTTGAAGACCAAGTTAGTACAAAGTTTACTGTACAAAACCCTCTGTGTCTATCTTCTAAGGACAGGTTGAGATAGGACCTGTAGCACTCATTGGCAAATTTCATAAAAGTTACATCATAGTACATACAACAAAATAACAGTCTTCATAACTTAAAGGGAGAACACTTGAAACAAGTCAAGTCTAAGTCAATAAATAAAAACCTTAAAGAATACTTTATAGACCTATATGTTTTTCTCCCTAGGACTGGCTAAATGTTAAACCTAATAGTCAATCCCTCATTGGAATAACCCCTTTAATTATAAATTGTATATTAAAACATAAACCAACAGTCTTATCAATCTAAAGGGTAAAACACTGTTCATAGCCAAGACAACAAAGGTTAAAACCTTCAATGTTCTTTATATAAAACTTCACCCTAGTGGGTTAATCTCTTCAGTCAGTTTTGTAGAAGTTATATATTAGGAAATATCAGCAGTCGTTACAACCTAAATGGAAAATAACTCTGCACATACCAAAACAATGAAAGATAAAATCCTTAAATGTGCTTTATGTAGAACTCCCAAGGCTAAACACAAAGCAAAATTCTGAAGCCCTAGCTGGATTTAGTTCTATCTAAGAACATATAACATACCAACAGTTCTGACAGTTCTGACCTAAAGGGTGAAAAACAGTTCACAGCCAAGACAACAAAAGATTAAAAATTCAAACAACTCAGCAAAGCATTTTGAAGTTGGAAAGATGTTAATGCAACAGATTGCACCAAGCAGCCTTAAAGCCTCGTGCAAATTTGGTTCCAAAAATAAGATGACGTCAATTTTCCCTCAAAGCTGTTCTCTCGATCAATATGAGAAATCAGAAGCAGAATGTTTCAACATGCGATAGTATGACATTGTGAAAATTTGGTTTGATGTTGACGTTCCTGCTTTGAATGTACCAAACTGGTTGATGTACAGCAGCTAGACCACTAACTCCAGCATGGTGGGAGATAATTAAAAAGCAATTAAAACAAATCTTGACCACAGAAGCGTGGCATCCACCACACACAGAGGTGTGGTAACCTTAGGACAACACCGACTAATTTCACCACACTTGAACCAGTTCAGGTGTAGAAAAAAGTTAAAAGAGAAATGAATAATCATTCACTTTTAAAAACCCCATTTAGACTTCTTCTCACAGAGAAAAGAACAGATTCACACTGGCATATCGAAAAACATCTTTAGAAATCTTTCCACAGTAGTCCTGAAGTATCGATATTAATATCCATCTCAAATGTAATATCAAGGAGTCAGCACTATCTAATTTGCATGTATTAGTGATGCCTTACTCACAAATTAGTTCAGAGCCATCAAAGAGCCTATTGATAGTTGAGAATCATTCCTAGTCTCTCCATCTCTATCTCTATCTTTTCAGTATGCCTTCGTTCTTAAGCATCTTCACTCCCTCACTCCCTCTCTCTTTCGCTGCTGCCATCTGCTCTACCCCCCCCCCCCCCCCCCAATCAATAGAAAAGCCAGAACCTTTCAACATGGTCACAGTCATTAAAAGGCATCAGTCAATCCAGTCCGTCGATCTCAGTTCCATCCTGGTGATGTCTTGTCATTCTGCCTCAAATCAGCATCCTCATTTGTTTTTCTTACCAGCATCTCTGCCCCTGTCGTTTCTCTCCCTCTCTCTCTTTCTCTCTCTCTCTCTCTCTTTACCTCTGCTGTTTTTCTCTTTTTCTGTTGCTTGTCTCCCTCTCTCTCCCACTCTCTCTCTCCCTCTGCTGTGAATCATGCCTTCTGTCAGAGGAAGGTTTTTTTGACAAGCACTCTCTGCCAACCAACACACCAACGCAAACCCTCCTCCTCTCCTTTCACTCTCTCTCCCTCCTAGCTTTTCTCCTCCTCAATTCAGCCTCCCTTTACCTCTCGATCTTTCCTTCTCTTCCTCTCTCTCTCTCTCTCCCTCCCATTTACACTCCACACAGCTTCAGGGCTTTGAGAGCTTTGGAGCTGCAAAGAGACCAACTTCTCCTTCCCAGCTGCTCCTCTTTTCGCTCTTCCTCCATCTCTATCTCTATCTCTTTTTCTCATCTCTCACTTGTCATCTTGTTGTATTACCATCGTTCTATCTTTCTCTCTTCCCCTTCTCTTGTTCCCTTCTAGATTTAGTTTGACCTGAGTGGGTTACCCTTGGGAAATCCTCACTGTCAGACATTTTAGAAATTAGATAATGAAGGAGAAGAGGAATGAAGGAAGGACAGAACTATATCTATCTATCTATCTATCTATCTATCTATCTATCTATCTATCTATCTATCTATCTATCTATCTATCTATCTATCTATCTATCTATCTATCTATCTATCTATCTATCTATCTAT
>JAVQJL010066994.1:0-11047 GCA_036024295.1 Nannoperca obscura
CTCTCTCTCTCTCTCTCTCTCTCACAAATTCAAAACACATACACTTTAGCACAGTCGTACTATCTTGAGAAAGTTCAGAAAGTGCCTGAGTTGCCTCCAGTCTTCAGTGTCTAGGTGTCAAGGGTCACTCACTCATCGTCTACAGTAGACCAGAGAGAAATCATGCATAGCCGCTAGCTTATAATTAAAAGATCAGTGGGCTTAGTGATAGGGAGGAAATATCCGGAAAAACCCAAGAGCATACAGCTTCAATACATAAAAGCATTTGGTTAGTATTCTTAATAAATGGAGAAGTGTTCCTGTGGTGGGACTAGTTGGTTAATTAATAAATATTATCTAAAGAAGAAGACACACATTTGGTCACTCAATATAATGAACAACATCCTTTAAAAAAATTTTTTGTCATAAAGTTCAAATATGGAGGCCATTTATGATGACAGGCAATACAAAAGTGAACACTGTGTGTCACTGTCACACATGAACACTGTCACACTAAAGGGTAATTGCTTTTAATATTAAAACATAATATTTTAATATATATTTTTACATTTTTCAGGGTCTCAATGACTAATAGTTACAAAACGTTTGGAATCGGTCCTGTAGACCAACAGTCGCCTCAGCCAGCAGCCGCAAAACATGCTGCCATGGCTGCAACACAATCCTTGTGGGCAACTATGCTCGTGTCTGTCTCATCAAACAAGTGCTTGTTTTTGCAAATGGCAAAGCTACACTATAGTGGATTGTTATTCTAAATGTCTGACAGCATTGTGGAAATGATCCCTTCAGAGACCTTTTTGTTAGAGACTAGAAACAGAAGTCTCACTCTGAAATCTCGCAAGACGTGAGTTGTTGCAGTTCAACAAAAAGGATCTTACTCTTTAACAAACTCAGTTTGATTTTTCACGTCTTTACATTGACTTTGTATGAAATTGCACCGTCTTTAAAATTTGTTCCACATTCTGTCTAAACAGTTACTGGCAAGACTAAAAACATTTAAATATCAGTAGTTAGGTAAGAATTTAATGTTCTGATTACCTTTGGACAGAAAAAAGAGAATGTTGTAATGTTGCCTGACACTATTCCTACACATTTAAAATATATGTTTCTGGCACTAGTTTTACATACTGTATATGTATATTTAACCAACCATACAACAAATATTTATATGTGAACAGGGTTGTTGGAAGAGCCACAATACCTTACTGACTATAGCAAACACACCACATAAATACATGAAAAGACATTCATTTTCCAGCTGAGTTGTGCAGTTAGCCTCCTGACAGGCCAGTCATCCACATGGTTAGAGAGGCTGAGAGCTAGAGGGCCACACAGAGGTGCAGAGCCAGAAGTAGAAAGACAGAATACCAACAGAGAGAAAGAGAGAAGAGAGACCTCAGCTGAAGGGTTAATGAAGTCCAGCAATCCTTGAGGGCAGATTACTCATCTCTTAACGAGCTTGCTCCATCACCCTCGCCACCGCTCCACCACCATCCCTCTCTCCTGTTGACTCTCGCTACCACCAATCACAACTGATTACTGTTTCTGAGTTTACAGCCCCAGGTACCCAGTCTTTTGTCAAACTCCACATAACAGAAAACTGCACTGCAGTATGCTGAGAGAATGTGCAGAAAAGCTTAATGTGAGTTATTCAAGGCAAACCAGCAGACAGTTAGTTGCACTGCTTCAGTCACACATAACATCCAGTTGATGTATATCAAGCACACCCTTTGCAATGAGGCGGGCTATTTAAACTGTCAGTGCTTTACCCCTCTGTTTTGTTCTGCCACAGCTGCTGCTCATGTAGCATCTCCTAAGCTGCCTTTCAAACAAAAGCATCCATTTTCTATTGGCATCTGGGACCTTGGTTACTTTTTGTCATTGGATTTATTCAATTCGCTTGTGCTGTTTATCTTAGCTCTGTTCAGTCATGTTTGTGTGCTAGGCAGCCCATCAGCTAGCTATACATTAGCCCGAGCTATGTGGCTGCTAATTTTTTTACTTGTGTACTAATTTGTCTGGTATTTGCTGCACATTTTGCATTGTGGCTAAGCTAATTTTGTCTTTGTTGTCTGGCATGTGCATCTATGTTGTGGTGAAATGTCAGAAGTCTTGTTTTAGTCTCATTGGCTTCATTGGTTTTACGTTGTTGTTTCATTGCAAACAGGTGTTTAGAATTGATCGAGGGTAATATTTTTGGCTTTATACAAACACGAGTATTGTCTTGCACTCTGCAATTTACATAATGGTGTTCGTATAAAATTGGCTTCATTGGAAACTCTGCATGGTTTTTGTCACCCATAGGGCATTCAGTCACCATACAATTTTTCTTTGTGGCATTAAAGAAAAATGTCACTCAAAACCACTAGGTTTATGTAACCGCTTGCTTTATGTACCTTCACATCGTGATTGCATCTAAATTGCGGAGCTCCAAATTTATGGTGTAACATTACACATGGCACTCATTACCAACCTCCAAATTACACCCATGCCACATACAACATTTCCTAAGAAGAGATTGTCTGCTCCCAGCCATGACTTATGGAGGATTTTAATATGCTTAATAGCTGAAGTGTGTCTTAGCCTGCTGCTGCATATCAGGTGGATTTTGTACATTTTATTTCAATCCACTTGACTAGACCGTATATTCCCTGCAATTGTTGAAGGTGCTTGGTCTTGAAGTGGCCACATGATGCAGGAGCCTGGCCCTCGCATAGTAGATTCTACATAATGGCTGGCATCGTGCTCTGTATCTAATGTGATTTTGAAGGGGGGCGGTTGATTACTGCCATTCCTGTATCTCTGCTCTGCTGTGCTGTCCTTGGTCTTTGCTTGTGGGGTCAGAGCCTAGACAACATGTTTAATCTCAGTACCTATTTTGCATTTATAAAATAAATCTGTTTCCTGTGAGTTTGTATACTGAAATGCACTTATAAGTGAAAGACACAAATAAGAACACAATATAAGAGATGACCATACAGAGAAAATGCTTTTGCCGACACAAGTTGTTGTCGGTTGTGTCCGCTATCACCCAAGTTGCATCACTTGGCTGCTTATGTGCTTTTGCTTTTGTAGGTTGCAAATGCACTGGCTGTGTTCCTCATAATGAATGAAAATTATCATGAATAATGTTGCATGAATGCTCATAAGAGCATTATGAGTTCTAGCAGTTCTGCCTTGTATTAGTGAGAGTACAGAGATGACAGGAAATGAGGGAGAGAGAGGAGCAACAAAGGTCCCTGGCCAGAGTCACACTGGGTACTTTGCATTTTAACCCCTAAGCTACACTATAGTGGATTGTCCATTACTTTTGTTTATGACCAAATGCCTGCAAACAAGCACAATTGTGCAAACTTCAAAGTACAGTCTCAAAGAGCTATAGCTATAGGCTCTATCTCTGGTATGTGGTTTAATAATATAATGTTTAATGATGGCTGCCGTATGAGTACACCACTTTTTATGTCCAAAAATAAGTTGTTAGCCTTGCAATGCAAAGGCTAATGACAAATGTCAACTCACCCTCTACAAAGATCCACTAGAATTTACTTTTGGTAAACAGGGCAACTCCGCAGCATCAATTTGGTGGTTGTGGAAAAGTTGTAGCTTTACTTTAGGATTTCAGGCTTTTAAACAAGATGCATTTTTAGACACCTTACCTGGTGTTGCTTTAGATAAAGATAAAGGACAGAAGGAAACCTGCATAATGAAGTGTGGATCTGTATGCATTTATTTATAGCAACTAGCAGGTGTTCCTCAGCGTAGAATCAAGATTATTTTGTAGCTGTAACTGCACTGCACAAAGCTTACCATCTGGAAAAAATGCAAAAAAACACCTTGTCTTTGACCTTAAATATTTAAATCCTTTCACTGAGATGACTCAGAAATAAAGGGGATTTTGTCTCAAGTAGCTATAGGAATGACTGGGCAGTTTTTGAGTGTGTAGCTGTGTGTGTGTTAAAGAAAGTGTGGCGCAGTAGATATCCTGTCGTTATAGAAACCAACAGACATGCAGTTAATTTGTCTGTACAACACATCATAAGCAGTCAAAATAGATTAGTGGAATTAGGTATTGAAATAATGTTTATTCTTAACCAATTGTTTCATGCTTCTTTAAGGAAATGTTGGCTTGAGTTGGTTTATAAAACATAACTGTGCTGCCATTTTTGAACTTTCTAAAAAGCAATTTTGGTTTCAGGAGACCATCATTGTTGGAAACAGTATTAAATTGTAGTCAAAATTGTATTCAATCCTTTTGAAGTGATGGATGCTTTGTTTCATTCAGGACAGCAGCCTTGACACTGACTAAGCTCCACTCCCTCCTCTTTTGGAATCGAGTCTCTGGTTGCTGGATTGTTGAGGAACTCCTCCATGCATTGTCAGGATTGACAGTCCTGATATAACAGCTTGTATTTGGCCTCTTGGCCAGCTACTCTACCAGTAGAATATCTGATGATTGGAGATGTGTTTTGGTTCTTTGATCTTGTTGTTTTTATTGAACTGACATTTTAGTACGTATTCTACTCTGTAGGTGAGCTTGTCTGTTGTCGTATCTTTTTGTTATCCAGAATGTTTATCTCTCTGCTTCCTTTTGTTCACACTTTTCTGGTATTAGTATGAATCTGTATCATTGTTATACAGTTTCCTGCATACAGGATGTCTCATACAGTATTCCAGCTTTTCTGGTTTTCTCTTATGGTTGTATTCCAGCAGCTCTATGTTTTTGCTCTTTTGGTCCTTCTGATTTGGTTCTTTAACATCAGACTTGAACTTTTTTTAATCTAGGCCATAGTCAAGCTGGTGTGACTATGTATATTTTAGGTGGCCCATTGCGTTAAAGCATAATGATAGATCTCTTGCCCAAGGACTTTTAATTGGCTCTGACTAGAATTTAAACTTGGTATCCAAGTTACCAGGCACTTATTTTATGTATGACAGGGTGTAAATACAAAAGAAGAAGAACATCACAGTTTTGCTTTGGGACAGTTTTTTGAAACGACGAAAACATTTTGTAAATGTTATGTTTCCTTCAAATCCTCCTTGCGGACCAATTCTAATTATTTTAAAGGTGTAAAGAATGGCTTCTGTCAATGCAAACCAGACATTTCACATTACAATAATATGAATTCTGCTGTAGCACTTATTGTAAAACACAAATAGTGCGTTTTCACTTGTATTGCTGTTGTTTTATAACCATAGTGATGGGAGCTGCCAGGTCTGAGCAGCCTGCATATAAAGAAAATACAGCTTTAATGCTTTATAATTGCCCTCTTGGACAGAATTTGTCACTACCAATACCACTCCATATCTCAATATAAAAAGGAACTAAAAGGACAAAAACAGCAGGACCAGTCCCTGCCACCCTGCTGTGCACACCAGTGGTTTGTCAGAGCCAATGCTGTAAGAATTTATTGGGTTGGCTCTCCTGAGACCAGTTTGGGCTCGCTGTGAAAAAAAGCCTCTGGAACTGCAGCCCCACAGTGACCGCTGACAGCAAGGTTAAGAGGGTCCCTGCAAGGTCCAAAGACAACTCAAAATGGTCACAGCACACTGAACTGGCATCCAGAAATGAGAAAAGTCTAAATCATTTTTCTGTAAAAACATCCCAAATACCTCACCTATTTAATTTTTTTTTCTCCAGTCTGATTTAGTTGCACAAATAACACGTAGACATTCACTGTGTATGTTTTTTATCCATAATAGATATTCTGTACGTGTCTAATATGACCTTCACAGCTATCCCATTACCATGTAACTATATCACTTTCCCCAAGGGTGTGACGCATCACTGCACTGTGGAGGACTCAACCAGACATGCATGAACTCACTCAGGGCCATCGCCAACATCAAACACGACCGTATGACTTTTTTTCTTTTCTTCTGTTTTATGTGAGTGAGTATCAATTTTGATCAGCTTTTTATTGTTTGATTTGGCACTAAGTTTACATACAGTACTAATACAACATACCGCATATACAATACCTCCTGCTATGTGATATCCTTGGCAGAGTTTGACCTTTTTTAATACGCAACAAGCAGCTTGCAGGAGATCACCTCTCAGGAGACTGATATTGACTACTCTCGCAGTCTGAGGTAAATTATCAAGCTAATTAATTTTAGCTACCCTGCTAATATCCCTCTCTGTATCCTAAACAGTGTGGATTAAGCAGACCAGCATTTCATATAAGATCTTAACTTTATGGTTATGTCAGAAGGCAAATATTGTAAGCACACATACATATAATATATTTTGTACTAACATGCATATGCATAACATGCATTGGTCCTTGTGCTTCTGTAATGGCCACCGTTACATCCTCCAAGGTTGTCTGGAAGGCATTTACCACTCTACAGTTTGTTTTCTGTTTCATTACTATTACACTCAAAAAAAGTACAAGGAAAAAGAACATCCATAACATGGCTACTATCCTCCAGTAACCTTACATTAAGTTTGCCCTCTCTGGTTGCATTCTCTTTTTGTGCTTCTTTTTCCTTGTACTCACTCTCTCATTGCTCCGTCTCTTCACTCTCTTTTCCCGGTCTCACCCTTTTTTCACCTCTCCCTCCAGCCTTCCATCTCTGTTTCTTTCCATTCCCCCCCCCCCGCCCTTTTTCTCTTCCACTTTAGCTCTCCCCAAAGCCACACTCTAGATCTTTTTGCCTTTCGGCTTGTGCTCTTCAGAGGCTCTTATTTTACTGTATGAGACTGCAGTGGAGGAGAATTCATTGCTGTGTCCTAAGCGAAGTCAAACAGGGATGGAGGAGCGTTTGGATTTTAGAGCTTGTACCTGCTGTGGCTGTTCTCATCCCCATTAGTGTGGCCTTTTGCTTCTGCAAAGAAATGGAAAGAGAGATCACACATTATACTTTTAACTTGGTTCACAAAATATGGGATCTCCACTTTTTTGACTGTAATTACTTTAACCTTCCCCTACAAGATCCCTTTTATTTATGAAGGCTTTAGATATTAAAAGGAATATGCTCAATTAAATCCCATCTTCCCAAAGAATTATTGGGCAGTTTTGATTGCGTTGGCACCTTCAGCTTTACGCTTTCTGTCTATGTTGGTACTATAGTATAGTATAGAGAATGACCAATAGGCCTCCTTGCATAAATGGCCAGAAGCTGGCGTGACTCCAGACAGTCTTATCATCAGCCACTCAGAGAGCCAGTGGCTCAATGGATGGATGGCACATAACACCTACTCCTAAAACTGTCCCATGATGAATGGCCCCAATTATGACCATGACCTTTCTCTTTATTACTCACTCTTTCTCCCTGACTCCTTTTCATAGACTTTCTGTTGGTCTGTTTACCTTTCTGTCTCTTTCACCCACTCACTTTCTATTTCTCTTCCTTTCTATTTCCCTTTGTTGGTATTTCCTTCTTTCACTGTGTCCTTTTCACGGTGGCCACATTCTGTGAACCTTGTTTTGCAGGAACTGTAAAATGGGAATGATTTTTGCACTTCTCCTATGGGGATTCATATGCCATAATGGGAAATAAACCAGGAAGCAATTTATCAAGTCTTTTGTCCGGGCCCTCGGAAAATCCAGTGTAGATTGTGCCTGTGGTGCATGAGAGTTTCTATGAACAAAAAAGGATAAAACCAGGGGTGATGTGGGTTCATGTCCTTGTTGCTGCACTAGTGACTCCTACTGATGTCTTGGATTTGGAGAAAAAAGCAAAATACAGTAGAAAATATAGCTACATTTTTTTAACCGATCATACACTCACATACATGCTAGTTTTTTCTTGACACATTACTATTCTTCCCTCAACAGTTTTTAATCTGAGAAGCATTTATATATCCAATTAGCTTCACTTGAAGCACGCTGCTTTCATCTCCTAAATGCTGATACTGAATGTAAATTAGAGGTTGTTGTTGTTATTGTCGAAACCAACAGCAACAAGTGCACACTGATAGGCCTGAGAGCTAAACATTTTGTAAATTAGGAAAAAAAATGGCACATGTTGCTGACCAGTGGGGGTCAGACCAGAAGAGCTTAGTCACCATTGCAAGTATGTGGCCTTACTAATAGAAACTGGAAGGTGACCCAGACCAGGCAATAAATCAAAACGCGGTGGATGACGCAGTAAAAAAGACTAAAGGGTTACCTTTTAGATTCATACATTACCTCCTGAAACAGACACATGTAACACTGTTCTAACAACCTGTTTTGGTTAAATTATTTCCTATGATTAAAGTAGAAGAAACAAGAAGAATCATTGGAACATTTCTTGCCTTATTTGTCGAGCTCCACAATTTGCATATACAGTACCAGGTATTTTCTTTTCCAAATCCTACATGCAGCAGAAGTAGCAGGTTTAATGTCTCATTGAGCAGCAACGAGGAGTCGTTTGGAATAAATTGAAAGGCAAACTGATCAGAAAGATTTGACAACAAAAGTAGATTCTGTAGCGGGTTGAACAGAAAGTGGGGAAAAACAGCAGTAAAAGAAATGATGTCTTCATCAATGGAAAAAACAATGGAACAGTGCTAAATTTACTGGACTGGCAAGAGGGCAATGCAGTGCAAAGCCACCACAGCATCAGAAGTGATCATTTAGGGCATGATGGCACAGATCAGAAAAAAACAATACATTTAAAGAACTGTCAGTTTCTAATTTTCAAAAATGTTTCTCTCTGCTAATTTTCTGTGCATCTTTTGGATTCTCTCTCTCTCTCTCTCTCTCTCTCTCTCTCTCTCTCTCCCCTCGTTTCCCCCCCTGGTCACTTGTGTCTGTGCATCTTATCCCTCCAGGCAGAAGACGACAGATGTCTGATAGGTTTCCTTAACAGAAAAAGACTGTGGGCGAGGGCTGCAGCAGATGGATTGGATGATGGGGTCTGTGTGGCTGTTTTGAGCAGTTTCCTCTCCTGAGGTTGACAAAAGTCTTGTTTACTTCATAGAAAATAAGAGAGATAAACTTGATTGAACTAGAATGTCTCTGGTGAGAACGGATCAATTACATATCAAAAAAATCTTAATGGACCTGTCTGGTTAGATAAAGGTTGAATAAAATAGAAATAACAAAACGTACATCCTTTTTGTGCTGACACATGCCCCATTTGGATTGTCAGATAAGAGCACCCTTAGCTATATTCATTTTGGAGAAACAGGGCTTTCTTATTGAACCTCTACACGGAGTTGGATGAGGCCAGATTTTGAAAACGTGATCTACTGTCCTCACTTTGATTAAAGGCAAGAAACAATCCATCCAAAGTCACCTGGGTTTTGTCTGATCTTAGAACTGGCACCTTCACAGTGAGGACAGGACTTTTGAAACATAGTGTGCAGTTACTGGGTTTGGCTGTTGGGATTATCTTCATCATGCCTTTAAGCTGAATTGTTATGTCAAATAGGCCTAATGAAATTAATCAGATTGGCCTAATGACCAAACATTTTCTGAGCCAGTGAAGCAATAATGGGTCTACAAGGCCGGGCGACACACTCACAGATGCATCATAGCATTTACTGTAGTCATGGTTGTCCTAATTTCCCAATGGTGTTCCCACTTTTTTGGGGGCCATTTTAGAACAGCGTACTGCTTTTACACTTGGAAATGTTTTTCTTTACTAGAAACTAGTCTCGTTTGGGGCTGGCCTGGCCCTCATGTCCTCTTAAGGACCTCACATTGTGTCCCATGTCCTTTTTGGAGGATGGAGGATTTACACTTTTGATTGTGTTGTTTGCTGATGGTCCGTTTTTTTATTATTCCACCCATTTATTCGTTATGGGTGGCTATGTTATGTTAGGTTATGGGTTCTGCTATTTGACCTACTGTATTTGTTATCTGACGGTTAGCTTTCCATTATGTCATGTGAATAGATGTGTTCATAATTTGATATACGTTTTTTTTAACTTTACATTATGGTTTGATGTGAGTGTTTAGTAATGGTGTAAGCATTCATTGGGTGTTGTTCTTAATCTATAACTTTGTGCATTTAAAAAATATAATTTCACCCTTTTTATAGTAAAGCCTTGAATCACATGTGTGCTGCAGTCTCATGGTTGTCAATACTAGAACAACACCATTTCTTTTGATTTAAGTTCTGGCACAATTTAAATTTGGTTTTCTTCAGCACGGAGACACAAAGTAAAGTGTTTATAGTCTATGCCCCCTTCATTTATTCTTACCTCATGGCTGGACGGCGTACTTCCATTAAAACGGCAAGAGAAACATTTATCTTGTTCATTGCCTCTGGCTATATGGTGTGTGTGTAAATCTTTTTATATGGAGTATTAATATCTGCATAGCTCTAGGATGATGAAGAGTATAGACTTCAAGCAGCACACACAGAATAAATAACTAGCTTTTATAAATACAATTAATACTAAATAATATGTTGTAGGTCACTTTCAACATTCTACTTGATTGACCCTGTAATTAGCAGGAGCAGTTGCTGACTCTCGTTCTAGTTCAATCAATTTTGGTGCACCACCTCTTTAATGAAAATATTGAGACGTGAGGGGCAAATTATTTGAATAACAAGCTATGTTTTTGATTGCATTGGTTAAATCTAGTAAATTAAGGCAGGCTTTTGGGTAGCAGCTTAAGTTCTCTGATGCTCAGAAAACCCAACTGGTCTAAGGCCAAGCACATGTGATAGTGGTGGGTAGCCTCCGGGTATTTCTGTGTGGGTTTTTTTAGTTATTTTAGTATTGTTTTTGAAACCGTTCATATTTGGAACTTTGACATGATTGTAATGGTTCTAAATCTTTTTATGTTTATGTGATAGCCCATGCCATGGTTATCTAATAAGGATTTTTTAAATGTGTATTTAAACACAAGCACAAGTTTTCTGTCTAACACTGTGGAGTATTTAAAGGTCAAATGCCTTCTTCAAGGACACATTGAATGTTGTTGTGAGATAGCACTGCTGGCTTGTGTTCCTTGATTTTTCCAGTCAGACTGTAACCATGGTTTAGACTGTGTCTTAATCTAATTAAAATGGGAGTATTGCCTTCCATCCACAATCATTCACACACAAGATGCATTGACCTGTGGTGCCTTGCTAAGCTACTTATTTACCTGGATTCTTACACTTA
>JAVQJL010067005.1:0-36575 GCA_036024295.1 Nannoperca obscura
ATCGAGCATCTGTGGGATCTGCTGGACAAACAAGTCCGATCCATGGAGGCCCCACCTCGCAACTTACAGGACTTAAAGGATCTGCTGCTGACGTCTTGGTGCCAGATACCACAGCACACGTGATGTCCATAACTGTCAACAATGCTCCAGTAAATTGTTTGGATGAGCAAGATCACAGAAGCAATTGTTAACTAATCCACAGCTGCACGTGCAGGGCTTTACTTACCTTGAGCAGCATGTGCTTCTCACTGGGAGTGAGGTACATCTTGTTCTCGTAGTAATCGACACACAGGTTGACGATGTCTGCCAGCAGTTCCTCGTATCCATTAATCACTTCCAGCTGCTGCTGCAAAGACTGGCAGACAGCACAGAACAGATGATTTAATACTCAGATAATATTAATCCCACATTAAATTCACGTAACTCTCTATGCTTTCCGCATTTTTTAAATCTCTACGTTTTACTTACTTTGCCTTAAAAGCATCGTCTCTTTGCTTAACAGGATGGACATTCTGATACTAGCAAGGCAAGAAAACTGGAGCAGTCTGTGGCTGTGGCATTATTTCTGACACAGCTGCAAACACTGGGCCTTTACAGTGGCATTATTCTTAAAACATCCCACCCCCACCTGACAATTCCTAAACATTCTTTAGTTTGTAAATCGACATATTAGATGCCATTTTTTGGACATATTCCACATCTGCCTGGGAACCCTGAAAAACAGCAGCGACACAGCTGCTGAGAACTTCCAAGTCAAAGTCATTTAAATGGTGATCATATTGGACAAACAGTTTGAGGCCTTTGACCAACCTGAGTGATCTTGTTGTGGTTTGCCAGGAACATGGACAAGTTCTGAGACTCCTGGATGGATGAAGGCTCAGACATTTTTCGGAGGAACTGGGCAGCTCTGGGCAAAGGCAAGAAAAAGATTTGATTTAAATTTAAAAATTCACACCAAGCAGACATTAAGCAGGTTTTCAAACTGTGAGGCGCAACTCCCTATAGGGTGCCGGGGAGAGTTGGGGGGGGGGGGGGGGGGATATGCAAGCACATGTATATTTTTAGATCCAGAGTGATTTACACTTCTTCTGTCGCAAGTAATCCGCTTAGAATCCTTATAACTCAGAACTTGCCTGAGAATCATGCCATTTTTACTACTTCAGCTTAATTTTAATGTAAACAAATACATGTGTTAAAAACTGGGCTTGAGTTGCATTGTACTTCCTGTTTATATCCCCCAAATTATGGGAAGCAGGAAATTGATGTAAGACAAGAATAATAATACAATATCTATGTTAACATGTTAACATTATCACGTCATGTTGCACGATCAATGGTAATGTCGATTTTGACATTAGCATTATATACCTGGAACACTGACATTCTCCTCCATCCCTTCATATGCTGATATTTACTATTTTCCATGTTGAAAACCTGGAGTGGGGTGGAGGGGCCAACAGTGTCAGACAGAAAAGCCCTGGTCTAACACCTATTGTCATGCAGTGAGGTAAAAAAAAACTAAAAACAAAAAAAACACAGAGATTGGTCTTCATGGATGCTGAGTGATGCTGCCATCTAGTGTCTGCTGTGGTGATCTGGCGTGTGAATGCGTGCAGTGTAATTTTTCAGTGTTCCTGAATACCGTTTGTAGGCAGAGTGGTCGTTCTTGACACTGCATTTCATGTTCTTCAGCTCATCCAGCACGGCGAACATGTTGATGAACTTCCCGAGGGTTAGCAGGTACGCCTCGGAGACAAAGTCTTTCCTGCGCTCAGTGTGACAGAGGCGACGGACCTCTCCGCAGAAACGGTCGATTGCTGTACGCTGGAGGAGAGAAAGAGGGGGGAATGATTTGGTTATACATCAGACAGCCAGGCAGAGCCCCTGCTAAATGGAGGATGGAAATTACCTGGAAGTACATGAAATTCATCAGTTTGGTGACTTCTGGCTCCAGGACCTCCACTGTCTTCTCATAGATCTCCACTCTGTTGGGCTGTTCGTTGCATTTCACCTAAAGGGGAGGAAGACAAACATTTGAAACAAAGTGAGATATACAAGATTAGGGCTGCAACTAACAATTATTTTCATTATTGACTAATTTGGAGATTATTTTCTGGATTAACTGTTTAGTCTATAACATGTCCAAACCAAAATATATTCAGTTTAAAGTGATATAAAACAAAGATAATCTGCAGATCCTCACATTTAGAAGCTGGAACCAGCAAATATGTGTAATGTATGTTTGAAAAATGAAAAATAGATTTTCAAAATAATTGCAGTTGAATTTTCTGTCAATAGATTCATTGAATAATCATTTCAGCTCTTCATATGATATAAGTAAGTCATGAGAGCGCACAGTGATTACCTGTGGTATTGCACGTGAGCAGCTCCTCCAGGTGTAGAGCATGATGGCGTACTCCTGCCCCTCCTCCAACATCTCGTTCTGATTCAACAAACAAAACCAAACAGCCACATCGATAACCGAAGATCACCACATCATCATCTAACTGGCTCACATTTTCCATCAAGACTAAAACATGAAAGCACCACTACTTCCTTTGTAAGTAATTTATTCCCAGACGGAAGCCTCCATACAAAGTGCTGTTTGATTCAGACCCCGTGCAATTATCCCTCACTAATTAGACACAAGGCCCTATTATTCCTGTTAAGAGACAGTCCAAAGAATCTGTTTGTCGCAGAGCCATTTCTTTCTGGGCCTGAATCCGAGGAGCTGGACCAAATGCTCTGGTGGGACAGGCAAGACCCTGACCAGATCCAGATCCTTTGACGCCATTCTGGTGTGTTTACTTTTCCCACCAAGTCATTACTGAGGTGAGAGAGAACCGACACAAAAAATGAAGTGCTGAGAAGTGATTTCCCAGAGGTGTGACCCCCCGACCCCACTGTACCATGCTGGAGTGGACAGTGGCCTGCTCGATGTATCTGGCGATGCCGGTGACGAATGCATTGCGGTCCTCAAAGTTGGTGTTGAAGTTGGGCTGTGGGAAGATGGGAAATGATGTTTACAAAGAATGACATGAGTACATGTGTCACAAGCAAACAAGCAAAAACACAATGTTCAAAAATGCTTGTATAAATGCTGCAAATACGTTTCCCATTAATTGTCCAAATAGACTGGCCTCACCCAAATCATTTTATACACCCGCATTCATCATTTCTAAATTTTGCATGGAAATGCAGTCTATGGTGTTGACTAATTAAACGGTTAGACAGAATAATGCATTAATGCTCTATCATTAGGGAGCTTGTGCATTGTTTTGCAGCCTCCCACCAATATCTTTTATTTTTCATCTTTTGTAACGCAAAAGACTGGATTATATCTTGAGCACGTTTCCAAATAACAACTGGAAATTAGTATGTTCACTTCGTGTACATGGAAACTCCGCATAGGGGTCCGAGGTGGGCAACTGATAAAGGTTAATTATACTTTAAATAAATAAACCCATTGGAAAATACTGCTGTAGACACTGCAACTTGTCCTGTAGCTGTTTACATTTTGGTTTGTGGCTTCATGTGTTGGTTCTCACAGCAGTTCTAAATCAACTGTAACTGTTTATTTCTGTTAAATGTATTTTATTTAGGCACAATAAACGCCGTCATTTTTTTGTTTGTTTTTGTGTTTTGTGTAAGTATGTACTGATCTATACAAGATCCTCTGGCCTTGATATCATAAAACTATTCATGGTTGATGCAGGTAGGAGCTCTGGTCCTCTTCTCCTTTTTCGCCCATATTACTGTACTGTAACTAAAGTCAGGGAGGAAGATAGTGGCAGATAAGGCGAGGGAGGCGGTTAGAGTTATGTGTATTTGGATGGGGGGGAAAGACGACGGAAGTCTTTCTGTTGTCAATTTGGTGCCAAATTTGTTCAGAAAAGGAACAACACTTTATATATTTGCTTTTGGTGGTAAATGTGTACATATATACACATGTATTGTTCATTCATATACTATCATTACTATATTTTTTTGTTTTTTATTCATTAATTTTCTCTCCTTCAATGTAATTGCGGCACAAGAAATATTTCCATCATCCGTCAAAACAAAGCTGGTCACAAAAAGAAAATATGTTCTCTAGTGGCCATCAAAATGCTTAAGTTAGTAAATAAGTTAGTAAAGAGGAACTATGTCTCTGATTTGTCAAAGGTTTATCATAAAATGCATGTTGGCTGCTGAGGAAGTGAACCTTATCACACTACACTTAGTGGTTTGGACAGCATCCGTCAGCACCGACCTGAAACATGACGGAGGAGGGAAGGGGCTCGATGCATGGCTGCTGGTCCGGGAGCGGCAGCTCCTCCAGCAGGTCCACGTTGGAGAGGGCATCCTCTAAAGTCACTGTGGACGCCATGATGCTGAAAAGGACAACAAGAATCATGTTTTGTACTTTTATAAAAGACTTCTGGCTCTTATCAAACACAAAGCAGCAAAATCGAATCACAGACAGACCAGACTTACTGCACTGTGGACTCATTTTTGGTGTAAGCTAAACTTCTTTTTAAAAATCCCCAGCTAAGTAGTAAGCTGGTGAAGCTGCAGACCTGCAGCACCTTTGGCTCTGAACACTCCCTTCAAAGCAGCTTCACAACGCACTTTAGGTTCCCCTTTGTGCAAACAGCTACCAGGCTGCACAATGATTCCTGTCCAAATATCAACCAACAAGGCCAGCGCTGAATCACAGCCTCTGCACTGCTAAAAACAACTGGACCGAATTCCTGAGTGATGAAACAACACCACGTAGTTAATTTGAATTTAGCAGGGGTTTCACCCGGATGTCTTGTCTCTAATACCAGTACAATTAAATTAATAACATGCATTGAACAGGTTATTTTTGATGTGGAAGGATGGTGCTACTTCAGCGAGTCTGATGGTGCAGAGTCATTGTTTTGTTCTTTAGGGGAATTCCTGATAACAGAACATTATTGTAAAATTAGTGAAATTGAAAATACACTCATTTCTATTTATCAATTCTTTCAAAATTAAGATAGATTAAGATTGATGCTGTAGTTTTCCACATTCTCTCATTCCTTGACAGCCACTGAGAACATAATGCATGCAGTAAACAAAATTGAATCAAATGCAAATAGTACTGTATTGGTAGGTGGTGTGGTATGCTTTGGTGTCCATTCTAACGTTGCTGCTGACTGCTGACTTTTGCAATCAGATTCGACAGTGAGTCAAACAATCCACAGCGACGGACCACCAACACAAAAGCCTGGCAGTCGGTGCGTGCACAAGCCCAGGGTCAGAGGAGGTCGCAAGCCCCCTGCTCTGCAGATGGAGGTACAGCACAGAGCACAAAGAGGAGGGGCCCATATAATTAAAAGACTCCTGCAGGACACTGACATTTTAAGGGTTCATGTGACACAGGCATGTTTATGTCTTTGCAAATGTCCTTGTTAGATGTTCAGCAAGCGGATGGCTGATGGTAAAGCTCACTGTCGGCTTGGTTTGAGAAGCTTCTCATTAAATCGCCTTTGTTTGAGATGTCAGCTGAGAAAATGTCAGTTTGGAAATTGTTATGGCAAACACAGAACCCAAGTCCCACCCCTCTGACTCATGGGATGTGGGTGCTGATGAATGCTAACAAAATAATCACCATTTTATCTTGTGGATAGAAGTTGAAGTATCATGTTTCACTTTTTCAGGAAGGCTGATCAAACCAATAAATTGACTCAAGAGATGCTTTTGGACCAGAGGCAAGCTAGAAGTGGACCTGTGACCTCATCTGTACTACGACCTTTTTCCATCAAAATATTTGTGTGAGGCATAGACAAAAATGTTGGTTGTTTTTTTTTTGGTAGCTTTAAAAAAACCTTTCATTAATAAGATTACATTTTAAAAAGTTTCTTTCTGGCCATAAATATTCTTTTAAATATTGTACATTCAAATGCATGAGTTTTTTTAATATCTGAAGGGTACCTCTTGGTAAATTACTGCAGATTTAAAGTACCGGTCAGTCTTTTTTAAAGTGCTATCAGATCTATTGGGAATCTACTGAGTATCTTTAGGACTTAGACTAAAGAAGTAGTCAAATGAGCTTTTCCTCACAAATGCTCTGAAAAGCAGCATGACAGCCCTGATAACATTTATTGTCATCTCATAAATGTATAAACCTGGAAAAACTGTTCCTAAATTTAGACTGTGACACATTTTCTATTGTTGCGGCTCTGTACTCTGTACTATGAACTTATAATGACACGATGACTGAATGTGAAGTGTTGACTTTCAGGTTTGAGAGCATTTGAGGATGTGCATGTCTGTATTGGGTAAGAAGAACAGGAATTGTAACCCTTTCTGATATAAAGTTCATACACTGTTCACACAATATTGTGTTAGCTCTCTCAAATCAAGACTGAAAGTCAGCCCTTCAACCGAATATTTGTTGTTTAAGTTCTGATCAGATGTGAGTAGAGTACAGAGCCAACGAAACAAATATTGTACCACCAACACAGACTGCACTGTAAGCAATGTAACAAGACATGGAATTAGAGTTACAATGCCAAAGTAGACAACACAATCGCAAATGTTATTCAGCTGCATAGGGAGCAAAAATAGGTAGTTGCGAAATATAGTTTTTGAAAGAGGAGGAAGTGAGATGGGAAGTGTTATCTATGTAAAGCAATTTTCAGTTTTTGTCTCATTAATGATTCAGCCAAACCTCTGAATTTAGTTTGTATAACTGAACAGCAAACAGCCAAGTAAGCAGCAAAACAGATTACAGATCAGTTGTCCTAGTAACAAAACTGGGAAGTATGAAACACAGACAAGGACAGCATGTGATGCACGGTCCACTTCAAGACTGACACCCAACATTGAAACTAATGTCCACGAAGTGAAAGAAACCAATAAAAAGGCATTTCAAAAATGCACGTTTGTGTTTAAATATAGAGAAATATATAGAGAAAAAAAACAAAAAAACATGAAGTACAACTATTGTTGAGCCTATTGGTAAACTTTAATTTTGGAGAGAAATGTCCATTATTTGAAAATAAGGAACCTTGGTGGCCTTTGCTTCAGTGCACAGTTCCTGTTAAGACTGCAGTGTCTGGAGCCGTCTCCTCTCACAAGAGGCAGACAAGGAACACATTAGAAAAGTCATGCCTCTCACAGCGTTAATTTAGCCTGCCAGGTTGTCGGCCATTACGCCCACTGCTGAAGTTGCACACCGTGTGTTTGTAGGGCTCCATCCATAATTACACAGTAAGGAGCTTAGAACCAACCTCAAGTAGGTAAGCTAGGTGTGCCAAGCAGAGGGCAAACACAGGCACTACCACGCAACGGTTACAATAATGCCACTGACAGTTCACTTAAGCTTCTCAGCTCTTTTTGAGATCACACAGAGGACTTCATGGGACAAGATAAAATAAAAACATCCACCAAGAGACATATGGTATGAAGAAATTAAACTTGTGAAAAAAAATAGGAGAGACTGCTTTCTGCCAACGAAGTAGCCACTTTGAAAACAGTTTGCAGTGAGGTGTAATTCCCAACCAGGGATACTTTTACCCCTGGGGGGGGCTTCTGTATGTGCCAAGAGGTACATGGAATGATTGTAGCTCGACTCATTTGCAAAAACATATTAAGTAGCATTTGTTAAATAATATATATCCACATATCAATATTCAACATGTAAAACTAGTTGGCTAGTTAATTAACAGTTGAAGAAGTTAGCTAAAATGTTTAAGAGTTGATATAGACAGCTAAATGTAACCGAAACAGCTGTCTCAGTTTGCGTACTTCTTTACTTCCACTTGCTGTTTTAAAGTCTGGCGTAATGCGGTGCACTATGAGTACCCGGATGGTGTGGAGCGCTGCACACTTCTCACACTCAACGGTCGCCATCTTGGCTACACAGAGGAAGGGGAGGGACCACCAACGTATGAAAATGGCGGCCGAGGTTGTGATTGTTACTGCTAATTAGTTTTTAATCAAACTGAATTGAAGTCAAGTGAGCAAACGAGCAGTCAGGTAAAATGTTGACGATGATGCATCGCCCCGGCTGCAATCCGCCGTTAAAAAGAAGAAAAAGAAGCGGCCAAATGTTCTGGTAAGTGCACAACAGCAGTGTTCGACAACACTACCCTGTCAAAATGATCGCACTACACAAGAAAGTGCATAGTGTACACAGTGTACTGCATGTAAGTGTATTAACGGAATTGAGACACAGCATTTGAATAGTTACCTAAAAGCAACTGACAAACAACTGAAATAGCTAAAAGTGTGGGTAAATGTTCGAAACATCCAGCTGTCTGGGGACCATCGACAGATAAACTGTATGAAAACACAACTCTAACAAATTCCACTTTTATAAAATCAACACTGTTAAATACCAATCATTTTCAAATCAATTCAAATGTACACACACTGACAGGGCTGTAGGGGTACACAAGACAAAACCGGTTGGGAGCCACTGATCTGGACTGATCCGGACATTACTCCTTGAGACAAGTAGCAGTTGAGTTTGAGTGGCGGAAGAAATGTTAAAGACATACAGGCCCATTTCAAACTGCGCAGATAAACTGACGCTATATGCATGGCTGGATCCCCCTCCCAGTAAGTGAAAGCATGTTTTTTACCATTTGTGTCAATTGACCTTTTAAGTTAGTTACTGTTAACAGAAGCAGAAACATTCCTCTGTGGTACAAGTATTGTTCAAATGTCATTGTCTCGTGCGTGAAGATGGGGCAGGAAAGTGCGGGGGGGCACTATATGCCTCTGAAGTGAGAAACAGATGCAACAGCTGCAATCTATGGCCCTGCAGAGAGGCATTTCCTCAAAGAGTGTAAACAGAAAACAGTTGCAATGAAAGCGATTTCATCAGTTTGTCGCATCAAACCATGCCACTCTGAAGGAAGTTGTAGATGTTTCTCTAGATTGAGGTGTGAAAACCCCCATTTTGACACTTATTTTGCAGGATATCACACCACAGTTACAACTTATCAATGCAAATCAAATCTCAAGTATCTCAGTTTTTCCGTAACTCGGTGCAAATAAATTACTTACCAAAATGTTACGGTTCACAGTACTCCCCGACTGCTCAGTGGTGCATACATCAAGGTCTCAACAGGACGTCTGATACAAAAAGTATTATCTTGAACCCAGCAGAATGTGCTTGTTCTACCAGGGACACAACTAAATGTAAATAAACTTATGAGACATTAAAAGGAGGATCTTCGTGTCTATGGCCTCTTTGGACTCAGTAAAATACAGAAAACATTTCAATGATCTCAATACATGCAGTTAGTTCAAAAGTTATGCAAATCCACTCAAGAATATTTTAGCCTTTTTAAGAGATTTAACAAATCTACATTCTCTTAAGAAAGTGACCAATACAGAACAACGGTGAGAAATGTAAACCCACCAGCCAGTTTCAGTAGCTTCACCGCTGTACCATTTACAGTATACTGAGTGTGTATATATATATATATATATATATATATATATATATATAGTTGAGGTGTATTATACTCAATTGCCTTTACAGCATCGCTTCAACCACAGGGAGAAAACCCAACACCACTTTCACCACAACAACAGATGCGGTTTTACCAACAGTATCTTCACGCCTCAGCACCCTTCCTCTCTTCCCTTCAGTCCTCCTAGCTAACACTGACAAAAGACTACTAAACTAAACTAAAAAGAGATATTAATTATAATTATTAATAATAATTGCATCGGAATGCATGGCTGGGCAGTGAATGCAACATCAGGAGGGTGGGGAACACAGTGTGGTTCCTGAACACAACATCTGTCCTACTACAGTAACTCGCGTATGAACGAACAGAAGAGATAAGAAAGGGATCCGCAGCCAAATAAAGAACCATTCGGTTTCACTGTACACTCGCTTAGTTAGCCCAGTTCATAGTGAAAGCTACAGCTTTGACTTTTTAAACAGTAGCCTAACTTCTATCCCACTGCGGCTATCACACCTGACGGACACGTAACTCTACTCCGAATAACATTTAGTAACATTTTTGTTCTAAAATAAAGAGCAGAGCGAGTAGACCTTTGATATGTGCGCTTTTGGCGACAACAGTCCTGGAAGTCGTGCCTCCAACATGTCACTGTGGTGATTGCTGTATCCCTGCTCCGTGCCGTGGCCTGAGATTAGTCCCAGCTCGGGCCTGTGAGCCAGGGAAATGGCTTTGCATTGCAACAAGCTGTTAACCTCCTCAAGCTAATAACTCTCGTCCATTTGAAATAAGTGTCTGAGTTTTAACTGACAACTTTAACGTAGCGGTGCTAGGAAGGCTACACCCAACGCAATGCCGCTCAACTTTTTTTTTCCACGGTGGGTTAGTCAACTTACTAGAAATACACACTCAGAGACCAACTTCGCGATCAATCGTTCCTACTCACCCGGGGCTGTTGGTTTACAAGGAAAACTTGAGCGTGTATAAACCAGACTACAGCGCCATTTAACCGGAATGCTTGAAGTCCAAGTTTTTCTTCTGTCGTCGGCCAGAGGAATCTTTCCTCGGTCGGAGTTATTATCATGGGCGGGGGAGAGAAGCGGAGCAGGGAGTTCCTGTCCCTCAAACAGGAAAACTCAACAGGAAACTCCGCTCAGAGCTGCGGTGCTAACCTCCTCCACCAGGGCAGGGACGCGGGGGATAAAGGTAAAGTCGAAGGAATGTACAGTAAGAACTTGCCCGAGGGTATGGAGGGTGATTAGTGCCATAAACACTCTCAACCCAACCACAGCACAGCATGCGGCATGGGTTTGACTTTCTTATCATTCTTGAATTGAGTATAAGTATTTCCTAAAATAAATAATTAAATATTTTAATGTTAAAATGAAAAAAACATTTCATAACAGCATTTTTTGTCCACATTGCAAGGTATAGCTAAAATAAAATTTTATCAGGTTACATGATGAAATATGATAATATATTTTAACTAATTTGGAAACCTATTAGGACAATTTATCTCTTCAGTAGTAGTAGGTAGATACTAAAGGCACTATAGGTATTATTCATATGCTCATGCGATGTTAGCAAGTTTGCATTTTGTATAATGCTTTTTCAAGCAAACACCTACCTAATAAAGTCCACTATTGGGCACAGGTATAAATATAACTTTCTGGTGACTAATAACAACAACCACTGCCACTTTCAATAACCTAGTAATCATTTTATTTTCAAGAGATAAAAGGCAAACAAATTTAAATAACATATATGTGTATACAGGAAATCATAGTAAAAAACATAAAACACAAAATAACAGTAGAAAACAAAACATAGGCATGTGAAAGTAAATATATACAAATTAAAGTGGCCCTTAATTTATTTAGTCTAAAAATAATAAACTCTAGCTCTTAGTACTCATACATAATAAACATCTTCCTTTTTTAAAATTGTAAATCTATCTATTTATGTTCCAACTCACTCATTCGGTTCATGGCTGTGAAGCGCTAGAGCATTTCCCTGGACACAATGGGCAAAAGTTAGGGTACACCCTGGCTAATACACCCAGTCTTTGGATGAAAATCTGTGCATCTGAAGTAAACCCACACAGACAATTAAAATGCTTTAAACACCATACAGCTGATTAGGGAACCTTCTTGGTGCCTTCAACATATCAGTGCTAAGCACTGAGCCACTTAGTGGCCACCCTGATTGAACTCTAAGATAAATGAGGCTAGAAGGATAAGTATAACCTCCCTCTACCATACATAGTGAATGAAAAAAAGAAAGGCAACATTGTCTGGAAGGAATACATTCCAGGTTGTGTGCATTTACCTAATGTCAGTTTTAAGCCTAATAGCAATACAGCTTGTTCAATGAGCAATTTGCTACTATGACAAGTCATTAAGTACACTTTTTCTTTTTACCCAATGAGGCCCGATTGTAACAATGCCTACACTGTTCACTTTAAAAAATCACAGCTTAGAAAGAGACTGCTCTCACTGCCAGTGGTCAGCAACTCCGTCAGGCTGTTTCAGAGGAATGGGCCAGAGATCTCTAGCAGTGGTGGTTGCTACAGTCATACATGGTACAACATAGATAAACAGGACCGTCTTGTATAGATATCAGCTGCAATACCTGGGATATTATCATATATAAACCAAGAGCTGGATTTCAAAGCTGCAGTATGAATATCAAACTACTGAAACAGTCTGCAGTTATTTTTCATTACTCCGTCAACTCTGAATTATTTGATTACATTGTCAATACTAATATTAATACACTTTTATTACAAAGCATTGTTACATTATGTTCAACAACAACATGGCGCATACCTACAGCATTGTGCAAGATTTATTGTGCTTCATCTGTGCACATTATTAACAAACAAACATAACAGCTCATAGAAAACACATTTACAAAAAGTTAGGATTTTTTTTAAATATAAAAGCTATTGTATGTTCACACATTGTTTGACTGTGGCCATAAAAAAACACCAATAAGCCTCCAACATCACGTAGTCCAGGTCTTTCTCCAACAGTCAGAGCAGATAGTGACATTATATGTTGCACATCATTATGAACAATAACAGCAGTCGGAGAACAGACATTAATGACATATAGAACCAAACAGTGAAGTTCAGTCCATCACCTCAGCACTGCTCAAACCCTGCCATCAGAGAGAGCGCCAGAGACTCCACTGTTCGAGGAGGAAAAGCAAAGAAAGTTTGATTACTTCGTGTTCATCTATCTATCTATCTTTGCATAAGATGTAAAGAATCTATTAGCATCAATACAACATTTAGTTTACTGGAAATCAGAGGCCTGTATCAATTCAGCAAAAGGATCAGTGTTTTACTTACAATGAGGGAAGGAGCCACGACATACAGCCTTATTGAGTATTGTCACAAGGAACATGTGACAGTTTTTGAAATCGGATTCCATTTTATCAATGGACTCGATCCTGAAAGTGAGAGATAAACATATTATTTAGACACAAACAGGCTTGTCAAGAAAGATACAGCAGCACACATTTGAGGATTGGTGGTTGGTACTTCTGAGGCAAAACATAAATTAGTATGTGAACCCATTAAATGTGATGTGTGAATGTGTGTATTGCTTGTTGTTACTTCACAGTCTCTAAATACACTGTAAGTTCCATCTTTTATTTCCCTCCAGTTAATATGAAAGCTTACTTCCAGGCTCCAAAGCCAGCTTGCCATCGGTCAGAGAAGATGAGGACTAGATTGAGAACCTTCATTATTGCCTCCTTCACAAAACTGACCTGAGAAAACACGACGGCAGATACATCAAGTGTCATAAATGCATGTCGGAAACTCGTCCTGCTCAGCTGCCGCAGCCGCAACCAGGGTTCACAATAACATAACAAGATGATATAATAAAAAGATTTCACAGGTGACTGATGTGATTTGAGTTATTGATCCCCAACGTTAAACTCCTTTGTTTGTTGGAGTGCACCTACAGCTAAGGAGCACTAATGGAGCTGGTAAAGATTCACCGTTTTGCTCCAGGACGGCAAATACAATTGAAGTATTGTGTATAGTTCACAATACCTGACCTCAACCAGATTTTCAGTTTAACCTACTCCCTGTGAATGCTGCTTACCTTCTCCCTCAGTAGGCACCGGTCGTGAATGGTGGCCAAATATCTGTAATGGATCTTGATCAGCTGGTCCAGGTCCTTTGCTTCCTGCACTTGGTGCTGAAACTCCAGTCCCGTGCTGTGCAGAATCTGCCAAGAGACAATGCAGACAGACTTAAGACTGTATGCAAATGATTACATTGCAATAAAAAAAAGGACCATACTGGTTCTGATCAAACGTGCATACTTTCCTGCTGTCTTTAAATGCACCACCTATGGTGAGTAATGTAACACACATTATTTGTAATTTATGGATAAAAAAATTTGAAACCGCATGTATGGTCCTAAAATAACAGTACTATACTGGTAACACAATCTTATTCTTTTGATTTGAAAATACTGCATGCGTAATGAACCTCTTTCACAGGAGACATTTTGATATGTCAAAGCACAAGGGTAAATAATAAAATGAATCATGGCCAGGTTCCATTTAGCTGCTTTGGTGATGGGTTCTAGCATTGTGCATTATTAGTGTTATTACTAACAGTCGAACAGACGAACAGTCTAATAGACGAACAGTCTTCTCACCCTGGTCGTGATGTAGTTATGAAGGCTGTTGACAAAGTGCATCAGTTTGACCCGCAGCAGACACATTCGGTGAATCTGCTGATTTATAGGCTCTTTGACCTTTACTTCCTCAGCCAGGGCTCCCTCCAGTTTCTTTGTGATGTCTGTAAAATCTATCAGAAACACATTTCACATATTAGAAATAACACTGTAAAAATATACTGGGGAGATCCTCCTTAACCTGAGGATATTCATGTTCAAGTGGTTTTCATACGCATCATTAACGGAGCTTTATTTTGGAGAAGTAGTATATTATGCTGATCTTAAAGACTCATACCACTGAATCGAAGTGTGTCCAAACTGTATTTGGCCCATTTGATCTGCAGCAGGAGGAGAAACACTTGATTGTAGATCTTCTGACACTCAGAGCTGATCACAATATCAACCGGCCAGGGAACCTGTGGATGGTACAATAAGTAAATGTCCACATGGCAAGTTCAAAAAGCATGACCAAATCTGTAAGCAAATACAGTCACACTGCTTACCTTGTAGCTCAGGGTAAGCACTTCTAGATTATTTACAGGATGTTTTTTTCTGGCAGGGTCGATGGTCTCCAAGAAGATTGACAACCTATATAAGACGAAATGATGGGGGAAATTATTGAGAAATGATCCTTCTAATTATCATAACATCTTCAATCTCAGCCTTCACCAAAGAATACATGTAGTACCTGCTGCTGTCCTCAGGGTGGCGCTGTCCAACTGCCTCCTGCAGCTGAACGTTGAGAAAAGAAAGCTGCTGCCAGCTCTCCTTCTCTTGCACCTTGTCAAAAATGGCCGTGTAAAAGTCATACATGGTGTCTCCAGCTTCCAGCAGGAAGTAGTTCCTCATAGCTTGGAGGTATTCCAGCAGCCTGTGGAGACATCAAGGAACTCAAACGCTCTATATGCGAGAAAAAAAGAAATAAAATAAAAAATGTAATCATAGAATCCCAAGAGGGATGCTTACTTGTAGTCTTTTTTCAGAGTCTTCATAAGGTTCCCGCAGCACTCGATGTACCTCCTCTCGATGTGGGGGTAGAGGCAAGAACGCAGGGTGAGCTCAAATGTTTGGCAGGTGACCGACTGAGATGAGCGGTCCACGATGAAATCACCTCCGGAGAAACGCTCGTGGAAGTCACTCTGCTCCAAGTACAGCCTGATGGGGGGGGCACAGACCAGAACCACTTTAGATTTTAAAACTCTGGATTCAACAACGCAAGTGAGGGACAACAAAAATATAATGGCTTTAAAATCTAATTATCTTTATATAGTAGCATGTTGAGAGATCCCAAAAGGCTTTATATAATAAGAACGACAGAACAAGCTTTATTCTTGAAGGATAACAGCTGCGGATTACATAAGTCTTTCGAGGTTTTACATTGTAGCATTTTCATTTGCTCCATGTTTATTTTTCAGCAGAACAAAAGCAATTCTAGTAGTCTGAAGAGTTACTTGTACTTTGAATGTAGTGGCTGCTGCTCACCTGGCAAAGTTAATGGCCAACAACGGATCATGGACGTCTTCGATCTCCAGGTGCTGTGCAATGATGGACTGCATCTTTATAAGGCTCCTCTTAGTGGCCTGTTGCTCAGTTACTGTGTCTGTGGGCGACCCCTCTTGGCTGCAGAGGCGTGACTGCACTGACTCCAGGAACAGTGTATATAAACTCTTCCTCTCTGCATCTGCAATGCAACATTTTGACATCGTTAAAAAAAACAACTCAACTAGTTATGGTGCAGATGTACAGAAAAGCAAACACTGACCTCTGGAGGATCTGTCAGACTTTTCAGTTTCCTTGCAGTCCAGGTTTCTGAGCAGCTGCATGGACTTCCCTGCCATGATGATCTGCTTGAGCACAGGTTTGAGGAAGGACACCATGGTGAGCTGCCTGTTGCTGGAGCCCTGATCTCCACCGGAGCTGCCGCTGGCTGCGTCGTTCAGCTTCTCCTCATTCTCCACCGTCTCAGACACGCTGTACAGTGTGTAGGTGGCGTACCAGAAGTCCCGGTGGTTCACTGGGACATCCTTGTTCCTGAGTAACAAAAGTAGCCAATCTTATACCTCTGTCAGCTAGTGTCTGTAGTGTAGCCACCAAAATGTTACGTTGGAAAGTCACAGTGGATTAGTTGTTTTAACATTTTTATGAAGCAATCTCTGCTACATACCTCTGGATAATGAACTCTTTGGCAGGGTCAAACAGGTGGCCGTGAACAATCCATTCATCCACAATCTCCAGATACGGTCTGACTGTCTCTGTCCATAGAGAAAATAACAAGGCCACCTAGCAAGCGAAGAGGACACACAGGAATGATCGTACATACAGACTGTTTCCTTATTCACATCCATGAATTCTGCCTTCGGTGTTAAACTAACTGAGCGTAACACTCGGGACAAACTCACCGCTTGTTCGGATGCTTCCCCGACACTGTCATACTCAATGATGGCTTTGTACAAGGTGTTGAGCAAGTGAGAGGCCCGCACAACATTCGGGGTTTCAGGGGGGACTTCAGCGACCCCGGTGCAGAAGACTTTGTGCAGCACTTTGATCTGTGCCAAGTGAGGGCTGAGTCGCTCAAGAACCGCAGACAGGGTCATCGTCTCATCTGCAAAAGAGGACAACACATCAAACATAAGAAATAAAACAGCAATACTGTCAGGATATCTTATACATGCACATTTTCACTATGTAGAAATGAAGCAACTTGATGAAACGCAGAAAATGTACGTCTTAGAGGTGAATTTGTACGCTCGTCCTGACATTTACAAAGCTTCTTATACTGCACACCTCACGTCTGTCAGCTGCAGCCAGCCAATGTGACATACGGAATCTCAGAAAATGGCCGCTGGTATGAGTGACAATGCTAACCGAGGCGACACAAAGTTAGCTCTGTGTAGTGAGAAGTGGGTCTAAATACATCAACAGGCTGCATGGGTTAGCAGGATAGAAGCCCCCTCAAGCAAGTACCGTTAGAATTCGCCCCCAAAAAAGAAGTTAGCAGAACACAGTAAGTGTGACCTATCTTATATTAGAAATAGGCATTTCTTCCTCACCAGATCATATGCAAAACTATCCACCACCTTATTAAAATACAGCACACTGACCAGATTACTACATGTTAATGGCTAATTAGGCACTCTAAGCTAACAGGGAGGGTTCTTGCTTAGGATACATAGCATTTTCCTCCAATTGTTTTGAGATTTGTACAGTTTAGGACACAAAAATATTCTGGTTTAGTCTCTACCCACTCCGTTTGATGATGACAGAGAGATTGTTGTTACAGCTAGCTCTCAGGCTACAGCCAGCTCGACTCGTTCATCAGCTGCCCCTTGATGCTGGAAATGTGTGTAGGCTTTTGTTTATTTGCCACTAAAACCATATCAGTTCCCATCGCATCCATGGATAACAATATCTTGAAATGATACATTATGTATTTTGCAACACTGAGGCCTGTTTGTGGCTGATCCATTTACATGATGCCACATACGTGTGTATTTAAAAGGTTCAGATTCTACGCACCATGGCACAAATTGTTTTATCTAATTTTACAAGATCATCTGTATTGTGATACCAGAATGATCTTGTGCTAGCATTACAGGGTAATGTAGAGCTAGTATCGTATCAAGGGCTACCCAAAGATTTCAACCCCATAACTTGCACTTGCCATTGCATATGAGCTCTCGCTCAATTGTGGTCAGCTCCTCTTTGAAGCTGGTAAAGTACTTGTTGAGTGCCCACACAAAGGCCTGGTAGGTCCTGAAGGGAGGCTCGGAGCCCTTCTTGGAGCTGTAGGAGGAACCGGAGCCCGGTGGGCACGGCTCCGAGCTGTACCCCGTCACCTCGTCTATGAACCTCTGCAACCTGAACACTGCCTGCCCGTACACAGCAATATGCTCCAGTACGGAGCGCAGGCAGTTCTGCAACACAGAGAGAGGAGAGACTGTTTCCTACAGCAGACAGACGACACATTTATTCACATATAATACAAGAAAATTTACAGATTTTCAACTTACACTGGTCAGATGAGTTACCACCACATTGTTCCTTACTGACACTTTTCCATCATGGTGTTGGAAGATAAAGTGTTTCTTCACCCCAGAGAAAAGCCTGCAACATAACAGTCATACAGCTAAAAGTTTATGATGACACAAAATCAAGGCGTTAATATGAGCCTGTATATGAAAAGAAACGTTTTCTCTCCAACAAGGACTAAATGTTTTAGGGATCTACAAGGTAATAAAAGATCACTTTGGTGAGAAAGCAGCAGATCAGTTGCTTTGTTAGTTTGTACAATGAGCAGTAACGCACCATAGCATCATTACTTCTTACCACAATGTCTCCCGTAGTACTTGGGTCTCTGTGACAAAGGCCTTTTCTTCCGGCAGATACAATGGATCAGTGTTATACAAGTGCTGATCCCTGAGAAGAGAGACGCTGAGGGTAAACATCATTTCAACTCACAAATAAAAAGCTTATGATACGAGACTGGAGTCATAATTCTTCAAGAAAAAGGCTTGGGGAGATAGCTGTAAAGCTGGAATGAATTGTTCATCATAGGTTTTAGGATTCTGAAACTAAATGAAACCAGTTCAATAACTAATCTCAGTGGGACAGGCGGAGTGAAATTGCTAGGAGACAAAGACCAAAGCTGTAATATCAGTTGTAGGAAGATAATATTGCAGACAAAACACAAGTAGTAACTTTATACGTGGACATTCAATCAATGCAAAAAAAGACACATGTAATCAAATCTACTAAATCTCCTGAGAAGATACAACACTGTTATATTCTTTAAATCATTTTGTGAAATGACTTTATTCTTGAAATCTAGTCATGGAAAATTTGGGTTTGGGTTCCATAAAACTTCACTGTTATAAGTGTTAGAGTAAAAAAATAAATAAAGTGAATCAATGCATTCATGCTATATTGAAAAGTAAAGACCTACATAAGAGTTTGGAGTCTTACCACACATTCAGCAGGTTGGAGTGTAAATGTAAGCTGTGAGGAAACCGGGGAGCATGAGCCACCCAGTACGGTGTCACTACATGCTGCTCAAGCCAGGCCCGGGCGTCAGGCTCGCCCACTGGAATAACAAACTGGAATTATTATCATATTTAACAAGAGCTTCAATGTAGACACAGACATTTCACATTATTCCATAATCATAAAGGCTTCCATGATCTATTTTCCATTTATTTTGCTATTGTGCTGTGTGATTCATTCGCACCAGTCCATGTAAGTGGAACTGTCTTGTTGGCGTTGTCCTGGTCTTCCTGGGGCGTTCTGTCCAGCTGGATCCCAGAGTCTTCCCTGCTGATTGGCTGCTGGTTGTCGTCGTCCTCGCTCTCCTCCTCAGACCACTCCTAAAAAACGATTTAGATAGTAATTCATCTGAACTAGATGGGGGACTGCTTTACCTCTGCTACATCCATACAGGTATGTCAGTTATACTGGCTAAGTTATGTGACCTCAGCACAGCTCTATTCAGCTTCAACCCAAGAAGAATGTAATCAGCCAAAATCACTGAAATCTGGGCCTTTGATCAATATTCAGCTGCAGGTATTGTGGTCATTCAAGCCCATAAAGGATGGGTTTGGTTATGATTTACTCACAGGGGTATCTGGGTATGGTCCAGTGTCTATGTCCTCACCCTCCATCAGATATTTAGCCCAGTCAAAGTTGTCCTCTTGTTCTGCAGACACAAGATGAAGTGATAATGATTAACGTGGACACATGATCGTTTTGAAACAATTTTAAAGTTTCCCAAGTGAAAGTAAGCATCCGTGGAACTCACCAGCCTCCTTTACCCTGGGTCTCTCAGTAAAGTCTGTGTTTGAGGGGGACTCCGACAAATGGAGCAGCAGCGACAGTACACTGTAGTGTACATCAGTCTGCAAAAAACAAAAAAACATACAAACATGAAAATTGAACTGTATGCTGTGTAATTTGTCATATTTATTGTCAGGATGTTGTGGCTTTTGTCCTAAGGAAACATGGGCAGGGAGGGAATCCAATTCCCTCGCCTCAAAGTCAATGGGTTTCTTGAATAAGTTTTTGGTTACATGCCTGAAATAAGGCCAGTAAACACCCCAACTGACATTTGTCTTTAAAAAAGCGGTTGCTAACAAGTGGCCAAATGAGACTACAGAGATTGTCGGGGACAATAAATCACGCTCTTGCAAACTTTTCTAACTCAAACTTTCTGAAAGGCTTTCGTAGAAGAAAATCAAATTACCAGATGGAAGCTCCGTGGTGGTGACGTTGAAGTCATGCGACCATGGTATAGTTGGTTTATAGGCTAACGTTCTTTCTACTTCTGGTGATTGCATTTACACTTCAAAATTCATAAAAGTGGTGTTCATTTGTGAATATTATCTAGTGGAAAAATCCCACTGGACTTTTGTTGAGGGAACCATGGACATGCTAATTTCCGGGTTGAGGGCCAACATTATAGACCCTCACTCCACTAACAAGTTCATTTTCTGTCAGCCCATGTTTGTGCCATACCTTTGTTCCATCTGTATTAGGTAAAGGTGAATTCAAGAACTCCTCATTCAGCCTCATCCAGCTTTCTGCTTTACTCAAGTCTGAGTGGACCATGAGCTTTTCATAGATTCTGGAAAACACAGCACATACATATGCATGACAGTGTCCTGCAATAAACATGTGATATAATATAAACGAAAATGGAAAAACAAAAAATCAATCACATAAACGAGCTTGGGGAGGCTTTTTAAGTGAATTTAAAAATGGAACATCGAGGGATGGACTTTACTCAATGATTGATGATGAAGTTATTAATTAAAAAGATAATGAATACTATTTAAAACAACCACTATGTCAAGCTCTTGGTGAATGAATTACTGCAGAAGTTAAATACAAGCAGTTGACAGCAGTGATGCAAATAACTCATTTGACGTTTGCGTTGTCACGTGATCATCTGTCAATCACACATCAACATGGCACCTGTGGTATATTACTGTCCTGTAAAAGACTGCAGAAGAGCAACTAGCCCCACAGACTCACTCACCCGCTTATACTGCGCTGGACTTTATGGCTGTCCACGTCCAAGTAACGATGAAACCTGTCAAGAAACGACACTATTACCAGCATCGCAGTTTGTGGCTAACGTTAGTTACATGTTAGCAGCTGTCTGACAAACTAGCTCCCATCCGTCAATTGCTAAGTCACCTGAAATTCGACCAGGCAAATTTCAGTGCCAGCTGAAAATTCTGGTCCTCTTCATCATCAACCCCGCTGATGCATCGTATCAACTTCTTCGTTTCCCTCTCAGTTTCCTTTTCGAAGCTGGTCCAGTGTGCCATGTTGATGTTGACAGCGATGCTGCAGTTAGCTTGACGTTACAAGCATCTACATGTAGCTAGCTATCTGTCTGGCTTGCTGCTGGCCTGGTGATTCTCCAAGCGAAAATGCTAACATGGATAAGAAAATGTAAACTAGAAAATGCCATTCATAGCAAAGAAACGACGGCTTCAGTTATTTCTCCATTGATTCCTTCAGTACCGCGCAGCGTTTGCCTCCAACGAACGATGGCAAATACGCATGCGCGACCAGTATATTGCTCAAAGAGCAACGGCGTTCCTACTCGCGCTGTATCCTACGTATTTGTATGACCGTTGCACACGAAAAAAAATACAAACTACAAAGGTTTAGTATCGACGTTATTACAGTTTGTTACAGACTGCTTATGCGTCAACAGGAAGGAGAAATAATCCGGTATTTTGCCTTTAATGGGGCGTGGTTAATTTACCCCCCCTCCTCCTCCGAATAGTGATGGGATAACCAGTTCATTTTAGTGACATAGTTCCTTAAATCTCGTTCAGTAAAATGAACTACTCTTTTTTTCGAGTCATTGATTCATTTCGTTCAGTAGACAAGATATGTTTATTAACTCACTGCACAACACACAGCCTGTAATCTAGCGTTAAATATTAGCCTACAATTAGACGGAAAATTGGGATTTTTTACAAAACTTGATGTTTGTGGTCAAAATTAAGAGGCAATCAGCTCTTTGATCAGATGACAGCTGGTGGAGGGGCCTTGATACCCTGTCCCTGCATGACGTCGCTGAGGCCTGGCTCATCTCTAAAGAGTCCATTTTCATTCATTATTATCGCCGAAATGAACGAATCACTCTCCGAGGCCCCTCCTTTCTGCTCAATAATAGACAATACTAGTTCAAATGAACGATTCGCTCACGAACGACACATCACAACCTCCACTCGCCGTTCCCTCGCGCACACATAACTTTACAGTGGAGACTACTATACTCACAAAGCGCTGCGCCGACCCTTCAGAGAAGAAGCTAGCCAGCCCCTCCCGGCGAAAGGAAATGAAGAGGAGGCTACATAAGAAATACTTGATTTTGATACTGGCATATTCAGGTTTACTTCTGCTAATCCCGTATGTGTTAGATTACCGAGATAAATCCGTTGAACACACGAGACATGGACTGCCGCAGCAACAACCCCGATGCCCAGATTTGGAGAACGCGGTGGCGATACTGTGGGATAACGGCTACAAAGTTAACGGCAGCGACGTGACTGAGCACGCCGTCAACCGGAGCCAGTCTCGGATAAACATCTACTTGCATGCCACCTGGAGGACTGGCTCCTCGTTTTTGGGGGAGTTGTTCAACCAGCACCCAGATGTGTTTTACTTGTACGAGCCGATGTGGCACATATGGCAGACTCTGTACCCGGGGGACGCGGCCAGCCTCCAGGGCGCAGTGCGGGACATGATGCATGCCCTGTACCGCTGCGACTTCTCCGTCCTCAAACTTTACGCCGGCTCGCAAAACATCACCACTTCGTTCATATTCGGCTGGAAAATGAACAAGGTGATCTGCTCGGAGCCGCTGTGTGATGCGCACAAGCGGCACGAAATCGGGCTAGTAAAAGAGGATCAGTGCGCAAAATGTCAAAAGCGGGAAATTAAGGAGCTGGAGAGGGAGTGTAAGAAGTACCCGGTCATGGTGATAAAAGGAGTCCGCGTTTTGGACATGAGCACGCTGGTTCCTTTGATGAAAGACCCGGCGATAAACCTCCAGATCATTCAGCTCTTCAGAGACCCGAGGGCCGTACACAACTCCCGCTTGAAGTCCAAACAGGCCCTGGTGAGGGAGAGCATCCAGGTGCTCAGGAGCAAGAGGCAGACCGACAAGTACAAGCGGCTGCTGGTGCCGAGCAACAGGATGAACCGGGCTGATAGTTACGTCTCCAGCGCCATGGAGCTCATCTGTGACAACTGGCTCAGTGACATTATGCTGATAATGAACGCGCCACCCTGGCTGAGGAGGAACTACTTCCGCACCCGCTACGAAGACCTGGTCCTGCAACCCATGGAGGAGCTCCAGAGGCTCTACCGCTTCGCCAACCTCTCCACCTTCCCTGCCCTGGAGAAGTTTGCGCTGAACATGACGCGCGGCCACGGTTATTCCTCAGACAAGCCGTTCCTCATATCACCCAGGGATGCAAAAGAGGCTATATATGCGTGGAGGGAGCGGCTCAATGTTGAGCAGATACGTCAGGTGGAGGCCTACTGCAGCGAGGTCATGAGGCAGCTGGGGTATGAGAAAAACAGCGCGGGCAAAGCAACATGAGGATGTGTCGCGAGGAATCGATGGGATAAGGTAGGGGGAAACCACACAAAGTGAGGGGTGCAATCAGGAGAGGGTTTAACGCTGGAAAAACAGCACGAGAGTTTTCTTGATGGAAAGCACTCGTCATGTTTTCAAAGCTGTACTGCTGTGAACACAGGAAGTCGGGTTTACAGAAAGCGTGTCAGTAAACAGGTCTGCTGCTGTGCTCTGTGGCCTGTCCCTGACCTCTTGACTTCCCTCGGAGTGAGGCAGATTGAGATCAGAGCATATGGGGATGAGTAGACTGTCACATTTGTATCCATTTGACACTGCAGCCATAGGCAGGCAACCGGGTTTGATTTTATGCATTTAAAGCCCCCCCCCCCAATCAGAATCAGATTTATTTGCCAAGTAGGTTTACACATACAAGGAATATGTTTTGGTGCGTGGGTGCCAACAAGAGAAAAGATATATACAGAAACCGTCACTGTGCAGAGTTAGGAATGTACTGAAGGGACGAGGTTTCTCAGTAAGACCTGCAGGTATGATGATGTTTTGACATCACAATGTGGTTTGGAAGCCAGTCCAGTTAAGCCTGGATCTTAAACAGGTGTGATGTTGAAACTTGAAGCCTCCAGTGAACATATGCCAGAAAACATGTCTGGAGGGAGCCTTTTATTCAATATGATATTGTTTTTCTTTTGGAGTACACAGTCTTTACTGAAGACTGTGAGGGTGTTTAATTGCTCTCATCACAGTCCCACCTCATATTATTTAATAACTGTGTTGCTCAGGTAATAATGGACTCTGTTCTGGTTTTGTAGATAACAGCTCTGCTGGACACTTATAACCTAATGTGTCACAGTGTTGCTGTTGCATTATTCACACTGAGCTTTCCCTTTTTACTAGGTAATGAGTAACATGTTTGATTCTGTTTCTGATTAATGTAGGCGTTGTGACCTACAGTGACACTGTAACTGATTTTTATAGCTATCAAACTGAGACACTCGCAGACATGTTCCTCCCTCCTTAATGAGAGTGATCTGCTTGATAGAGGCCTCATTGTTTTCTCCCTGGCAATGCCGGGTCCTCTCATGGATAGCGGGGGGCTGGCAGAGAGTCACTGGGCCTTTAGTCGCTGCTGTCAAGAAGGGGATCATTGTGTACGGCTGTCCGTGACGGGATAGAGCTCCCGGGGTTACCACCGGCCTGTCACCACCAGCTCTCACAAGCAGACCCTTTTAGAGTCGGGCTGCCTGCAAGGCGTCAGCATGCAGCAGAAACAGGGTGGAGACAGTCGGTGCCCCCACGTCTCACTGCCTCCACCCTGACTCTAGCACTTGATAGAGCTATTGATGGAGGCCACGAACATCCTACTGAAAGTGTTTCTGCTCTGTACCTGCTTCAGTGTGCGGCTGTGTCATAACTTATTTATTTATTTTAATCCTCAGCTAATTTTTTTTTCTCTTCCAGGGGCCTGGTATTCAAGGCTGAGGGCAAAAGGTGTAATAACAAAACAAGCAGCTGGAATGTGGTCCACTGGGAGCTCGCAAGCACGGCTCATGGGTTGTTTTTCCTCAGCCGAGCCGGGTCGATGAACTGGAGAAAATCCAAGTGGAACAAGCAGCAAATCACAGACAGATGAATTTGAAATGGCAGCTAATTTTTACAGTTTTACCTGTTTAACACCAGCAAAAGCTATGTGGATAGAGAGAATGTGGGAGAGATAATAAACAAGAAGGGAGAGGTGAGGCTGGTTTGTCCTGCCTCTATCCTTCTGTCCTTTTAGTATCACTAATCCCTCCGCAAATCCCCCACAGGCGAGGGCCATAAAAAGCCAGAGATGGGTCCTTCTTTGGAGATGAGTGTCAGGATGCAGGGTGGCAGCATCGGGTTCGCTCTCACCTGCGTGACATATTCGTCCAGCCTATGACTAAGCGTGGCAGTAATCTCGAGTATTAATTGCAGTCGGCTCACTAACAAATGTAGATGATTTGAAAGATGAAACGAAAAGAAGCCAGACTGAGGAACTATTGTTTCACCCCCGGCCCCTCAGGAATCCAGACAGCTGCAGCGTCAACCTGACAAAACACTCACATGGGTGGGACATTTTCTAATATCCCACGGACGTGTCTTGGAGAACTGCCTCTGTCCTTTGTCCTCCTGCCAATGAACTTTTTAGCAAGTTTTCACAAGCACAACAGATGTTACTGATTCTTATTGTTCTTACTGTTTTTAGTTTTCGTTCAAAATATTGTAAAATGCTGTTACACCCCACTGGTTAAAGATGTGTTGAGAGGGGGGTAAAAGGTTTACCAGCGTCCATGTGTTCAACTTTAGAAGTTGGTTCTGTAATAATCTATTTAAAGTGACTTTAATAAAGAGTTAGTCAAATCTAGAGGAGCGTCTCCTCAAAAAAATGCGTGATTGCTGTGCACATTGGTGCTGATTGTCATGATTTTTGGACGACTTCATAATCACATGAAGACTCATTAACCTTGATGTTCTGGCAGTTACAGATGCAGTGGGAGTGAAAGGGGGCTTTAGAGCACATCTGCATTAGGTATATAATTTAAACTGCACATGGCATCATAATGTGCTTATTCACAGCTGATTAGTGTGAGTTAGTATTTAGAAATTTGAGTTAAATAGACCAAATGGACCTTCATAGATTATAATGTATTATGTAAATCTTAATTACTCATGAACTGTACATCTCACTATAATTGGTTTATGTGCAGTTAATCTGATTGGGCCTCCATAGCTTTAAATGCAATATATAACTCAAACTGTACTTTTCATGATAATGAAAGTATGTATAGTTATGAAGTGGGAATTTGCCTCAATAGACTTGCATGCATTAAGTAACTCTTAAATGAAGTTTAAATTAGGCATGTGTCAATACATGACCGTTATGTGTAATGTAAATCATTTTTGATTTACAGTTGAGCACGGAAGATGTGTGCAAGTCAGTGGGAGTGTGATGCTTTGAAAGGTTCTTAGACTTGAATTAACACAACAGGGCTCATAATTTGATAATTTTTATTAACATGTTTACATGCAAACCATGGTAAGTAGAACCAGGCAGCCAGTTGCATCTAAAAACAACAGGTGCACATATTGACAATTGAGCTACAAAGAGCATGTTAATATAGCCAGCAAGACAACTGACAGCACAAGAGTCTGGAGATAGAGTGCACATGAAAGTTATATAAGAGTCCCGCAAATGTCCTCTGCTTGAGGTAAAGTGCCAAACTCTGCCCGTTTATTTGCCTGCAGCCACCAGTCAAGTCGGCCAATGATGTTGTTGCTGTCCATAAAGTGCTCCCACGTCTCAAAGAAAAACTCTCGGGTTACTTTGTTCTGGACATATCGACAAATGAGAGTTCTCGCTTTGTCAGGAATTATAGGGAAATTCTCAGATATGATCACAAACAGTTTTGTCTGTTTTGCACAATCCAGAGACATCTCCTGTATGTTATACTGTATGTAGACACTGCATCTTGAGACTGTGTAACATTTCCATACAGGGGAGATGGTGCGAGCATCAGTCCAAGTCTAAAAGCAATGGTTTGTTCAGACAAAATGGCGGATATGTGATTATTTCAACACCCTAGATACAGACAAATATCGCTATTGTCAGACTGTGAAAGGAGACGTTAGACGGAGAGCGCAGCTTCACATTACTTCTCACTCCAGCTCGAATTTAAATGACCCACAGTGCTTACAGCTTGGCAACAGCTTACATAACTAGATTAATTTCCTCCTGGAGTTCCTCAGTGAGCCATAAAACTTGTGTGGGGCTTCTCCCTCTTGTGAAAGCCTCAGATTCAACTTCCACAGTCGCGCCTTTCACACTTGCCCTTGTGTGCTCATGCATAAATGCAGCAGCTACTGTGTGCAGTGGAAGGAGAAAACAAAACAGCAACACGTGCTGTGTGGTGAATTTAAAAACAGGAAACAGTTCAGATGTCTAGACATTGTTAAGGGAACACTAAATGTGTTGGGGCCGTGGAAAAATGAAAAAAGAACAGAAAAACCTCCTCCTACTTCTGGAGAGACTTGTTGGTTCAACCAGCTGCTCCACCAGCCTGAAGGGCTTACAGGTACAGTTCTGTAAACCCAGAAATGTCTGCCAGTTAATATGCTACTATTTACATTCTTTTAGAAAAGAGCTCAGTGTAACATCTTGAGAGGGGCCAAATATGCAAATGACCAAATATTTCCCCTCATAATCATGCTGCATAGGAGGATATCCAAATGGTTTCCTATGCAAAGGGAGGAAATGTGGTTAAAAGGTCACCAAAGAGTAATTGATGCAGTATTTAAAATTAAACATTTCTATAGTTCACGTGGAGTGATGCAAATCCACCTGTATGAAAACAATATGGTTCAGTGGTCTGTTGTAGAAAATGTCATGCAACCAGGAGAAACTCAACAAGTGAAACTCAGCTCAGATTTGCATGTTGGAGATGAGTATCAAAGCAGTTCTCTCATTTTATACTGTGTAGCTGTGAGGAACTGGGCCACAGGTGAAATGGTGTCATGCTGTAAGCTACATTTTATGTCACACCTGCTGTGAACACTACAATACATCTAATGTTGAGACAACATACATTAATTTGGTACCAAAACAAACTGCATACACTGGTTAACATCATTTTATTGTTAAGACAGCTAAAGAGAACGTGTTCCCAGTTATTCAGGGGAGTGCTTTCTCAGAAAAACAGGTGATCCAGTTTTTTGTGATAAAAGCGTAGGGACGTCTCTAGATTAACATTATATTTCTGTGCAGTGGCTGCCGAATAAACATGCAAGTGCAGTGTTGTAGCTGCACAGGGAGTTTAAAACAATAGGGAAATATGCCTTTTGGCAGAGAGTTAGATAAGAAGGCCGATATTGCTTTATGGAACTTTTATGAAGCTATAGCTAGCAGCTAGTTAGCTTAGCACAAATACTGGAGCTAGCCTGGCTCATTTCAAAGATAACAAAATCCACCTAAAGTAGCCTACCTGAAATACTCCAGACCATAACCCCCTGACAATTTTTGTTTAGTTTTTGCACTTGGGTTTTGCTAGATATAAGGTGGCAATTAGCTAACTTCATAGGAATCATTACCTTCGGACTGAGCCAGGCTAGCTGTTTCCTCCTGTTTCCGGTCTTTGTACTAAGCTAAGCTAACTGGCTGAAGCGTCATATCTAACAGACAGACATGAGAAAGATATTGGATTTATCATCTTAACTCTCCACCAGAAAACACAAAGCGTATTTCCCAAGATATCAAACTATATTGCTTTAACAAAATCCAAAAGACTTTCAAAAGCATTACATGATGTTCTACAGAATAATATCAGTCTAGTGCTTTAGTGAGGACTTTTGCTAAATGAAAATACATGCTGACAAATGTGAACTCAAACTCAAGGCCTCAAAAAACAACAGGACAACACAAATCAGGAATTTATGTCTGTTAATAAATATTACAATGAAGCCAGGAACTAAGGTTTACAATTTACAATATCCCCTAAATTACCTGTGATTTATGAGACCAGCTCACCTCATCATTCATCAAGTGCTGACATTTTCAACAGGCATTTGAGGTTAATACATGGGGTAAGCAGCCCAGAGGCTTTTGTTTAAGGGTATAAACACTGTTGATGCGGGTAAAGGTTGAGTACTGCTCGGTGAGGTTATATGCCACCGTTTTCTTTATTAATCTCTGGTTGTCTGGGTTTAGTATCAGTGGTCACGCTTTTTTATTTAGGATTCTAAGTTTCACTTGTCTGAAAATGTTAACACGTAAGTTTAAAGTTGATTAAATCTTATTAATGATAGAGTTTGAAGAACTACATTGCAGCCTTTCTCACGCTGCACTGCTACTGCATGGACTCAATGCAAACCTACGCACACATTTTATCATAATACTAACTAAATGCTTAAATGTAGAGCTGAAACAATTAATCAATTACTTGATTAGTCAATCGACAAAAAAAAATGTCTTTTTTTTAAGCCATAACATTCATTGGTTTCATCTTCTCCAGTGCAATGATCCGCTGCTGTTCTTTGTTATATACACACACAATATATACTGGTTAACTAAATATTTTATGATTTTGGACTATTGATCAGACAAAACAAGCAATTTAAACAAACATCACCATGGGCTCTAAGAAATCATTTTCTAATAAATCAATCTAGAAAATCATCTGCAGATTAATCAATAATGAAAATAACTGTTAGTTGCAACATAAATGCAGCATGATCATTTAAAATCTTTTTAATATCAGTAGACAATATAGAACCTTTGCAAAGGATTCCAAATCGTGCTAACGGCCTGGCCTTTATTTTATAGTGCTGACATTTGTCTTTGGCTGTATTTGAGTAAACATGCCAGTTTTAAGATCTTGGAAAATCAGCATTATTTTATAAGAAACAATGTAATTAGTTTTCTTCCATTCCTTATTCATGTTATTTTTGTGAAAACCAACCCAGAACACAGACAAAGATGCAGACCTGCTCAAAGACAAGATACACAGGTGCTATTTCTAATAGTCACGGGATGTAATGCACTGAAAAAAGCAGTCCCACTTAAGAGGAACAAAGCTCAGCATTGAAGCTATTTACACACTCACAGACTCCACTCGTTAATTCACCCATGACAGGTTGTGGTGGCTGAGAGGGAAACACTCTTATGATGTATTGTACACTCTCCCTCTCTGTGCTCCTCATGTGCCACAGTCTCCTCCACATGCTTTTGTATGAGACAAAGGACAAACACCCAAACTGGACTATTAGCAGCTTCAGATGAATGGTACACATTATGAGAGAACATAATCTATAAACTATTCAAGTTTGGCTAGTCTAGCCTCATTCCAGCATACAAATGGGGTTTGATAGCCAAGAAGCATTTACTCAGTGTTAACTGGTATTTGACAGAGAGGGCTGCTGGGCATTTTTTTTCTCTACTTCTTCTCCACTCCAGCTGAACACACACAGTGTCACATGTTCAAAAGTGCAGACTGAATCTCGCATGAGGATTTTTTTTGTCCTTATATACTGCATAAAAGGTTCCCCTCCTATTTATGCAGAGGAAACAATCAGTAAAACTGAATCACAGTATAACATGGAGAGTTCATCATCTCCTGACGCGCTAGAGGACACATGTCTCCTGGAGAATAAACTTCCAGGCACGAAGGGAGCTCAGACTCACTCTGAACCCTCCCCTCTTGTCCACTCCCATATCTCCACTCTGTCTTATCGCTGAAGGACTGGATGCTCTGCCCAAAGAATGTGGAGAGAGCTGAGGGCGGTGTGGTCTGGGGGTCAGATCAGGGAGGTTGACGGTTCGGCAGGGAAGGCAGGGAAGGAAGGGAGCGTCAGACATGATCCTCAATGGGGAAAACCAGGCGCGTGCCGCGGCTCAACAGCTCCTGCTCGCGGGAGTCCAGCTCGCGCTCCAGCGCCTCCTCTGAGGTGCTGCCGCTCCTTTTGCCATTCACGCTCCAGCCTGACCCTCCAGCTGCGTCCCCCCGCCCGCTGGACGCCCCGTTGGCTGTGATGGCAGTGTCACCAAACATGAAGGTCAGGTCGCCATCATTACGGATTAGGTCGGAGTCGTGGTCCCTCAGTTGCTCGTGGTTCTAAAAAACGCATCCACAGTGGAACATGAGGGGATCGGTGGAGAACATGAGGGTGACACACACACACACAGATGGGGGACATACAGAGTAGGTGTATGTGGTGTGAACAGGTGAACAGACTGACATTAACGGTGCAAAGGTTCATAAAGGACACTATGGATTTACAGAAGGGAAGGGAGAAGACTTTCACTTAGAGGCCTGTACTGCAGCAACGGTTAAAGTGAAGTTAAAACAAAGAAACACAGGAAACCACAGGCTGCACAATAACACGCTACAGTGAACCAGAAGGCTTTATGTACTGACAGTTGTGAAATGGACTTCAATTGTTAAAGAGGTTAGACACCCAATTTAAAAGCACACACTGAATTCTGGGTTGGTAATGGATAGCTCTAAAACTGTAGCATGGGGTTCTCACAGCTTTCATTGACAGGCTGACAATCAATAGTCTGCTCATGTCCCCAGGGAGAACAGCATGAGTTAACTTCAGGTCAACAGGGATTACTCAGATGAAGGGATAAAAAAAAAGAAGAAATTATATAACCCTTTCTCTCCAACAATTATCCGGGAGGGAGGGGAAATCCTAATACTAAATTAACAAATGTATTTATTAATAAATCCGTTGGGACTTTTATGTAGTTACAAAGGGAATAGCTACTTTATCATTTAAAAAGCGACAACTATTTGATTTTTAAGTGGTGATATAGTATATTTTTCTTACGGTCATCACATCCTTCAAAAGACAAAACTATCAATGAATTGATCCTAACAAGTATTGTTTGTGTAGCCAAAGCCATAAACCGCCATTGTTAAATCTATTAAAACACATCATGAGCCACAGGATTGAACTGGGTGACATATTCTCTTGTTACTTCGAATGTGGGCATTGTAGTTTATTTTAAGTTGACCTTCTCATACACTGTCCTGCTGCCATCAATACGCACTAGAGCACCAAATATGTATATGTGTTAATCCGCTGAACATTTACTTCTGTTTGAGAAATTCTTTTGACTTTTTAATAAAATAAAACTGTATATGTGTGAGCTGATTTACGTCTTCAGTGGGAACCAATGGGCTTGGGGCTGATTATCATCACAGTCAGAAAGCACTGAGAGATGGACTAATGCATTGCTGGTTTTGTCTTTTCAAAGCCATGGGGCCTTTTATTTATAGTGCACAATTAAACCATTAATTGTTAAATGAGACGTTTCTAAGCTATCTAGCCTTAAAAGGGTATTTTACAACCATATTTTAAATGTTAAACAAATGGAGGTCAATGGGAAACAAAATTCTCCTTTTTGAGGAGCATTTTATTTCCTCCCCATTTCATAATACCCATAACCGAAGTGGAACCTGGAGGAGCTTTGTTTAATCCAGTCTCTCTCCACTGGGCAACACAGAGCCCTGGGCGGTCCAGATTATATGAACAACCACCTAAATTCATGGCTCGCCTGGCAGGTGGCCCAACACTGGCACACCAACAGCAACAAACATTTATTTATGGATGCAGAACTTAAAAAAAAGAACTAAACTCTCAGATAATTAGATTGAAATGACAGACAATCTATCTAATCATCTACTTCGCAGTAAAGATGCTATTAGAAATGATATTTAGATTTTGTAACCCAACAGTGACAGGCTCTTTGGGTTACTGAGAAAGAAGGGTATAATAGCCAAAAGCCTCCACGTGAAAGTATTTCACATGAAATTAAAAGGAGAATTTGCCAGAGCGGATCCAAGTGTGACTGTACCATCAACGGGTGTTTCTGTCTTTAAAATATTGGAGCGCAGTGTCTTTCAGAACAGTGATTATCATTGAGGTGGCACTGAAAAGGGTTTTTTGTGCCCCTTGAATGCAAAAAGGCTTCTTGACTGTCCACTTTCTCTCTTGCCTCGTTGCTTTGTGTGTTTACTGGCAGGCACTGAGAATACTTTGACAATATTACAATTCTCCTGAGAAAACCTTCAGTATTCACAGAGCGCCTTCCTGTGGCACCAGGAACATAGAACAGGAAGGGAAAACTACCACCTTTTAGTGATTCACAGAATGCTTTGGTTACAGCTCATCTGAAAAATATCTTTTAAAAAATCAAGCTTTTTTTACTTTAGCAGAACCAAAACATATTTCCCACAGTTAAAATGTATTTTTATAGGTTATCATTGCCCATAGAAACATTTCTCATACTGAATGAAGAAGAATACATCATAAGAATAAATTATACCAGAACCACATTCTTTGGAAATGTAAACTAAGTTTTTTCCAGTTGAAAACTAACACACGCTCCACTGCGATATTGTTCTGCTAGCTAGCCAGTTTTATATGATGCTATTAGCTAGTCACACCAAAATAAGATTTGATTGGAAACATTTAAGTAACTGCCCCCGAGTTCAAGAGAGAAATATTTTACAGGAAGAGAAAAGAGAAGGATTTTGATATAAATTATAAAAAGATATGTTTGGGACATATTAACCATATAACAAGATATAAATTAAAAATCAACACAAGGATGCAGGATTAGAATTAGGAGAATGTATTTGCCATTTCACTTTTTTTTTCTTTAAAAGAAAAGTCAGACATTTTGGGAAATAAGCGTATTCACTTTCTTGCTGATAGTTAAGACGGATACCACTCTCATGTCTGTAGCCTACCCTAAATATGAGGCTACAGACAGCTGCCGGAGAGCTGAGCTTAGCATAAAGACCCAAAAGAGAGGGAAACAGCTAGCTTGGCTCAACAAAATACATCAACACTCCTGTTTTTGTATGAATTAAACAAACATGATGTGACAGGTTTTTTAGTGAGCTTTGATAAGCTGTATTTTGTTAACACTGCACAGAAACAGGGTAGTTATTTCACCGTTCCCAGTCTTTGTGCTAAGCTAATCGGCTGCCGGCTGTGGCTTTTTATTTACTGTACAGACATGAGAGTGGTAAAGTGTATTTCCCAAAATGTCCAACTATTCCTTTAATTCATCTGACTGGACAACATGCAGTGGAAGATGTTCTACTGTTTCTAACAGTGTGGACATGCATTTTTCACAGATCACTGGCCATGTGGAACTGTCGCTGTGAATTTGCTGCTTCCATACGGTTTTTTAGGGCGTGTGGACACTCACCTCGTATGCCTGGGGGCTGGTCAGACAGCTCGCCAGCGGCCCACAGTATGCAGGCAGAGTGGAGGTGAGAGGTGGACCGCTGTGTGTCAGAATAGGCTTAAGGTAACTGGGCAATCATTAAGGAAAATTACTCAAAGAGCTCAACAATTATTATCAGTGAGCAAAGGCTGTGTTGAATGGAGTGTAGTTAATATCCCATATCTGTACCACTTTCTAATTAGGCACCCTCTATAAAGGATTTATAACCAATACAATGCTAATCCAACAACTTTTGGGTTGCCAGGTTGTGGAAAAACCTCACCTCACAACATATGCCACAACCTGGCAACCCAAAACCCAGCACAAAAGTCCAGCGTGACATTTGCTTTGACTTTTCTCCTAGCTTAGCATGACACTTGACACATCACTTTTTTTCCCCTGAGAGCTGATTATAAAATGGATTTTGGCCCTGATGTCCTGCAGCCTTTTTTCAGAATGTAAGTTATCAAACAGTCCATTAGTGGGGCTTTCTGATTAATTAGAGACACAACGCTCATCTTGACAAAAGCGTCATGCTGGAGAAGGATTTAAGGAAATTCATTATTAGTAAATAAATTATTAACCATAAATAAAGCCATTAGTTACAGCTTATAGACCCTTTATTTATAAAGGGGTAGCCAAAACCTGGTCAAACTGTTTGTGGAAGATAATTCCAGTATAAAAATGTTCAATTCAAATTTTATTTATAAAGCACCATATCATAAAGTTATCTCAGGGCACTTTTTTGTATAGAGCAGCTGGACCAACTCAACTTGCAGCAATTTTGTGATGCTTAGCAGCAGTGAGGCAGAGAGTGAACCCGCAGATTCCTCCACCTCTTTTTATAATTAGCCCAGCTGTATTGAGTTCTAAGAAAACCCAATGTCTTGTTTAACTGGTCAGGTCACCACTCCCTTTGGGGCGCAAGGCATTCTGCTCCCTGTAAGAACATGTTTTCCAAAACAGTCATCAAACACAGTTAGTCAAAAACAGCCGTCCATTGCGCAAGCCACTAAACAGAAATAAAGACACTAAACTCCCCGCATCACAGCCCTGCGTCATGTATGTTTACCTCAGCCTCTGCAGTGCTGGGACAGACAAATCCACCCTGCTCACTTCAGCTGTGTTTGGCACGTGTCACCAGGGAGAAAGTCTCCACTGTAAAACACAGCTGCTGCGCTCAAAAGCAGCTATGCAATCAGCCACCCGGGGGAGGCAATTGTTCAGCAGAGAGGGAAGGAGGGTGTAGATGGGAGTATAAGCTGCTAAACACATTTACTTTAGTCTGGTTTTGCAGCCAGTCTGAGGAGGGACAGTAAAAATTTTATAGATTCAATTGTGTTATTCTGATCCCATATTCAAATATGATCCAGTAAAGACACCCATTGTGATTGCAACTTTGAAGGCTTATACAGTGTACAAAGGGAGAATAGGCCCTTGACAATCATCCTGACTGAATATGAAACCTGATATTACCATTAAGAGCTAGTTCAAATAATGAATAACCTTGTGTTACCCTAAAAGCAAACAAAACGAGACATTTTCTTTGGTTCTATAAAGCAGCGCACAGAAAGGATACTTGTGATCAAAGGTGTACCACAGTCTGAACAGCCACGCACTCTCCTGTTTGGTTTTACTTTGTCCTTCAGCCTGGGTGCCATCCTGGAGAAACACATGGGAAAATCAACATATTATATAGAACTTATTCAAGATTAGCTGCATAAAATGAGATACAATGAGACCTTATGAGTGCATGCAGTTGGACTAAAAGTGATGCTGGGTGCATGTTTGGTTAGGTTATTGATCAAAGTGCATGTTGGTACTGTACCGATGATCCAAGTATCTACACAGAGGTGTAAAAAGTCTGTGACAAACTGGTCATCAGTGTAACTACTAACAACACATTTTAACTCCATGGTGACCTGAGCACACCAGCACAGATCACAGTATTCTAATCAGAATCAGAAATACTTTATTAATCCCAGAAGGGAAATTGCTTTTTGATACAGTTACAATGCTCGATAAAGTTATTGAAAAAAGAATAATAAACAGTAGAAAATAGAGGGTGTAGA
>JAVQJL010067012.1:0-12053 GCA_036024295.1 Nannoperca obscura
ACAGGACGTACACACACACACACACACACACACACACACACACACACACACACACACACACACACACACACACACACACACACACACACACACAATAAATATAGCATGTTTATAGACTGTTCCACCTCTTGCAACAAGTCCTCCAAACAAAATGACAGAACAGGACACACGGGAATCAAATCCAAATCCTTTACAATCAGATCTAATTGGGTTCAGCTTCCCGTGTTGTAAACATACATTTAGATCTGTTTTCTATGTGTTTGTTTTAATTAATATAGCCTAAGAAATGTTCCCCACCCACAGCTACGACCTAATAATGAGGTGAGCACCAAAACAGGAGACTCTCCTGAAACTACTCAGACGCATCACAGAGGGGTGTTTCCTCGCCCTCACATATGAACTCTGTCGTCATTTTAACCAGCAGCAGAGACGAAGCCTGCTTAGCCGAATGTTTTCTCCGTTACTCTTTGCTACCGTGCAGTGGTAGTGTACTGTAACAGACACATGACACTCAGCCTGGGTGTGATCTACTGGAAAAACTGACCCTGTGACCCAAATCCTGGACCACCAGCTAGACGGGGGACTTTCCCCGGACATGTAGGTCACGCTGTTGAAGCCCGGCGTCGTGAGAAAACCGTCTCTCGGGAGTGCAGAGCTGACAGAACCGCTGCTGTCTGCTTGTGCTTCAACTGCAGGAAATGAAATCACTCTGGATGATTTTTCCTGCATGATGACATTATTTTATTATTATTATAATTATTATGGTCGCTGTTCAGTGAGCGTCAGAATTTGGGGAATTATTTGAGCATTTGGAGCAGGGTGTGGGTGTGATACCTAGATAATTAGATGGGATGATCTCCAGTTTCAGTCTTTATTTTGAGCGTGGGAATATTGTTATGTGTTTGACAACAGAAAAGCCCAACAGGAATCCCCCGGGCGGAGAGGATATTAAAGAGGCGTGTAAAGATACAACAAATGTATCTGAGTCTGATGACAAGAGGTTGTGGTCACTAAATCTATACGAGCAGTTAAAGTGAGAGTTGGTGTTCGTCACTGTGGCGTCAGATCAGCTGCCAAACAGATGTCCTGGAAGTTTCTGTTGGTGGCGCTGTCTTCCTTTAACTCAAGCTAACTGCCCACTTCTTCTTGTGTTTACTTCAAACATACTAGGAAGTTAAAGCTCGCGCATTTTCCCAGGAAAGATCCACAACAGGTGTTTAAACATTAGGTGTGAACACGTCTGAGAGGTGGATGTAGGCTGATTTTCTGCTGCAGAAACTAACTAACTAAGTAGTTGCACACTATTTATTTGAAATGTGAACTTTTTTAATGTTTAATGTGAAATTATTAAAATTGGAGAGTGGGAGTGTTCTGATTGGTGCAGAGTTGTGAGGATCTGACAACAGGGATTGTTGCAGGGATATTAATGCTCATCAAGCTTCAGTGTTGCTGTCTCACAGGGTTTGTCACCTTTCTACAGTTTTATACTGAATATTGCGCTTTACTTCATCTAGTCTGTGGAGGGTTTCTGCAAACACCATCAGCTTTGAGTTTTATAGTCAAAAGAAAAACAAGGAACAAATTAGTTTGATCTAAATGTGAACAAAGTGAGAAAGTTTAGCAGTAGGAGCTAGGTGAACTTGTTTGTTTGTTTGTTTGTCCACATATCGAGTAATCACTCCTTTAACACACCGTATTATTTTGAGGTGCAGGACTTTTGGTTAAAATTCGTTTAACTTCTTACAGTGCGATTCAGAATATTTCAGTAAATATCGATAAATATGTTTTAGATAATTATCACTATTTATTTCATCTACACCCCCCCCCCCCCTCCCCCACTTTTATTGTTTGCAGCTATCGCTATAGTAACCTCTAGGGATGGTTTCCTCTGGGTCGGAGGCTTGGGATATGAGGGCAAGCCTGCGTGTGCGTGTGCGTCCTCTCTCACCTCACTGTGAAGTCAGCTGATAAACAGACCAGTGTGTTTGTCGTTGGGCCTGTCTGTTTGGGCAGGCAGGTTGGACTGTACCAACTGAGGGGAGATGGGGGGTAGAGTGGGGGTGTGTGTGGGGGGGGGACTTGTTTATTTTCACACACTCATTGCTAACCAATCCACCACTGCAGAGTGTGTGTGTGTGTGTGTGTGTGTGTGTGTGTGTGTGTGTTTTAACAACAAAGGCAGCATCAGTAGCTAAATGTCAGCAGACACCTTCAGCCTTTTGTCTGTGCGGAGGAGGCTGACCTGCTCCTCTTTGAAAATAATAAGCTGCTTGTCTTTGTGTGTGCGTGTTAAGCGTGTGTGTGTGTGTGTGTGTGTGTGTGTGTGTGTGTGTGTGTGTGTGTGAGTGAGTGAGTGAGTGTGTCCTGCCAATGGGGAATAAGCAACCAGTGCTTTCACACAGTGAGCGGTGGGGAGGACCACAGGCGAGGACGGAGGCTCGTCTGAGAGGAGCATGAAGCAGAGTTTGAATGCTGTGTCACTTTGTTATTCCTGCTGCCTGTTAGCATTATGCTAGGTGAGTAGAAGTGTGTGTGTGTGTGTGCGAATTAGCATAATTGGAGAAATGTTTCACAGTTCTTTGGCTTCACTTAGTTTTTCTCATTGATGGATGGAAGTGTTTCAATATTACAAAGCTTTTAGATGAACTTTGGCACGTGACAGTTAGCATTTATTTAGCACTGTAGTTCCATGACTTCCTGACATTTTAACATTCACCCTAGTGCTTGTAGCAGCAGTAATCCGCTGTGTGTGATAAATGAAGTAAGTGCACTTCCTGCTGTGTCTGTGATGATGTGACATGATGAGCCGTGCTGATCTGGAGACGTATTCTGCTGACCCCGGGTCAGTCTGTGGCGGTCAGATTGAAATGAAGTATGACCTGCAGCAGCTTCAGGAGAGACGCAGATTACACTGTGCACGAGTGATGATGCACAACACAAAGAACCAGGTGCATTATTGTCTATATCAGAACACCACAAAGAGCATGATGCCACTAAAGCTGTCTTTAACTCATCATGCATTTAAAAATATAGTTGTGTGGTCAGTGAGCTGCTAGTCCAGCATGAAGCTGTATGTATCTGTAGTAATAATAGTACTGCGAATAGAAACAATAGCAGTGATGCTGGTGGTACTTGAACTGTTAAACCGTGCTGTTGTTGTATTATCTTACGTTGTCGGATGAACTGCAATAATTCAGTCTGCACTTTAACGAGCTGACCGCACTGATGAAGCCTCGCGTTGCAGACGAGTTAATTTCCTCGATCTCTTTGAACAGAAGCCGTGACGATGACTTCTTATTGTGCGTGTGATGGCCGGCGCAGTTAGCTCTGTTTTTCCAGAAGTGCTCGGGACGGCCATAAATCATTGAAACTGCATCTTGAAATCCTGTGTGTGTGTGTGTGTGTGTGTATATATGTATTTATAATTGGTATGTACTGGATGTGCTACATGAAGAAACGCTTACATGCTCCACTCTCACGTCTTCTGACAACCAGACGGGGGAAACGTGTTGTTGTAACACCTTCCTGACAGGTCGTGTGCTGCTTTGTGTAGCGCTCAGACGGGAGGGGGTGTTTGCGTTAGCATGTGCAGTTTGCTTCTACAGTTTTGGTGGTTCAGGGGAAATGTCATAACTCCTGAATGTCGTTCCCTCAGGATTCAAAAAGGAGCAGCTGGTTTTCAGTTTGACAACCTTCAAGCTGTTTTCTCAGCGTTTTGAAAAATCCTTCTTAGTGACGGTGAAGCGTGAAACGCACCAACACCGGACTCTGTTGTTGGTTAGTTTTCACTTGACGATGATGAAATTGAAATAAAAACCATGAAATGCAAAGTTCAAATATGGAGCGACAGACAAGCTTGTAAATGACCTTATTCCTGTGTGTGTGTGTGTGTGTGTGTGTGTGTGGAGGTAAGTCTCAGTCCTGACTCAGCATGTTGTTACTGTAAACACCTGCTGCCTCCAGCTGCACACCTGCAGTCACTCAGGTGTGTGTGTGTGTGTGTGTGTGTGTGTCTTGCCCTCATTCCCGGGGGAGCCCTTGGGCGTTTCCTCTTGGCTCAACTGTTTGTTTGTTTGTGTGTGTGTGTGTGTCTTCCTGGTTATAGGACAGCATGTCAGTAATCATCGCCCATATTTCTTGCTAATTGCACCATTTAATGAGAAACCAAATCTTAAAAACAGCCAGAATGAATGAAAATGTTTAATACAGATGCTTTTAAAACTTGCCTGAAGACTTTAACTCCTTCTTTAGGATATTGTCACATTATATAGCCGAGAGTAAACGCTCAGATGCTTTTCTGTTCTTTTGCTCAGGGGCTTTATGGTTACTTTTGACCGTTTATGTCCTCTTAATAATTTAGTTTTTACTGGGTTTTTCTACCAGCTAGCGGCATGACTCCAGGAACCTGTCTTTTTTTGTTCCCAGAGGATGAATTGTGATAACTTTGGTGATCCCATGACTTTTCCTCTCTGTAGTTAGCAATTAAAACGCTAAGCTAAGATGGCCAAGGACAACATTATTACCTGCACGACATCAGTATGTTAGCATTCCTACTGTGAGCATGCTAATGTTAGCATTTAGCTCAAAGTACAGTAGCTTTATGGGACTATTGTTACAGCTGCACACGACACAAACCTGTCTCTCTCTCTGTCTCTCTCTCTCTCTCTCTCTCTCTCTCTCTCTCTCCTTCCTCTTCTTCTTCTTATTAACTCATTTTTATGCTCCATCTTTATCCTCTCTCTCTCTCATTCTCTCTATCTCCAGTGTTGTAGTGTGGAAACAATAAAATCAACTCTTGTTTCCTTTTTAGGTGCTGGATAGATGCATCTCTCTCTCTCTGTCTCTCTCTCTCTCTCTCTCTTACTGTATATGGTCATGGAGGCTCAGCCCTGCCCCCCCCCCCCTCTATGTGAAGGTGATTTAGCAGAGTGGAGTTGTGCTCTCGATGCTGCAGTTATGTGCATGTTTGTGCATTATGTGACCAAAAGTCTGTGATTATGTGACCAAAAGTCTGTGGACGCCTGAGCAGTTACACCTACATGTGAGGCCAACACCACTAAAAGCATGAATCTGCTGCCCTGACGGCCTCCACTGTCCTGGTTTCAGGCTCTCCTCCGGACGTTTGGAGCCACACGAGCCTCAGTGAGGTCCAACACTGAGTGTGGCTTACAGTCGGAGGTTCAGTGTATCACAGAGGTGTTGGATGGGCTCTGTGCAGGCCGGCCAAAGTCTTCAACACCACACTGGGACAAGCTTTTCTTTGTGGAGCCGGCTTTGTGCTCAGGAAGCATCATCATGTTGAAACAGGACAGAGACAAACACAATAGGAGTGTCCACATACTTACGGCCATATAGTGTATTTAATATTGCACGTAAAAACATTTACACCCATTCAAACACCCATAATAATAAGTAAGCAGCGTTGCTATAGTGACGTCACAGAGGTCCACGTGTGAGTCATAAGGCTGCTGCGTATCTTTGGACTAAACGCTGGAGAAGCGAGCTGGTGACAGAAGAGTTTGACCCCCGGACTTTTATAGGGTGGAGAAAAGTGCTTCACATCACAAAACTCTGACCCCCTGAGCTGTGAAATGTGCTGTTGCTGGTGAACACGTGTAGTTTAACCTGAGGGTGGTGTTCATGGTGGTTTCTGACTGTGCTGTATGTTCCAGTTTCATGCTGCACAATACAGACCAAGTATGTTTTTGACCTCCAAAAGTGTTGGACTTGGGGTTAAAGTCTTGAAAGTTTGGACATTTCTTAATTTCAACCTTTTATCTTTAGGTTAGGAATTCAAATATAGTCCTTTTTTTTCAACATAATCTGGTGTTTCATCATCGATCATGTCAACCAAACATCTTTTAACAAACAATCTTGTTGTCTGTCTTGTTTTTGGTTTAGGTTCCTTGAAAGTGCTTGAATTTTACTGAGCTGTACAAACCACGTCTTTAAGTTTAGAGGAACTACAGAATAAATGTCTTTATTTTCCTGTTTCATGTGAGGCAGAACAGAAACATGTCTCAAAATGTCACAAATGAGTTGTGAGTTGAAACATTTTGAAGTGATAGTCCAGCCCGTCTTATCTTTTCCAGGAATGCTCCTCTGAAACGTCGACCTTGTTGTAGCTTGTGTTTTTAGAGGTTTAGATTTCAGCATTTCAAATGATTCAGGTTTTTATCTCGTGTCTGGGTCAAACTGACAAAACCTTTTGTTACTTTGTAAGTGTGATTCAGGGAGTCAAAGGTTTCATCCAAGTCTCTCGCTAAACCGCTTTGATATGGAGCTGTGTGTGTGTGTGTGTGTGTGTGTGTGTGTGTGTGTGTGTGTGGCGACGTCATCCAGAACAGCTTTCAGCAGGCAGGCAGCAGAGTCTGAGTCACAAAGTCCTCAAAGGCGCGATGAGACGTGAGGACGTGTTGCCGATAACAACAGGAAGTCAGGATTCACAAACTTACACACAGAGTTGATGTGGTGGTTTTCCAGCCTGTCTCTCTGACCGCCTGTCTCACTGACTGACTCGCTTATTTCACTTTGACTCTTCTTCCCGGATTAAATCCTAATTATGTCAAGAAGACTGTTGGAAGCTGTGTGTGTGTGTGTGTGTGTGTGTGTGTGTGTGTGTGTGTGTGTTAACCTCCCTCACTGTCTCAGTGTCTCCTTTTCAATCTGAGGCCGGTGTCTCTGGCTCTCTGCAGGGTAGTTAGATCTCCTACCAGAGATGCTAATTATTGCCATGTGTCTTGCCTTTATCTCTCACACACACACACACACACACACACACACACACACACACACACAAAGTGCTGACACTGTCACCGATGACGTCCGTCACAGACGGCTTTCTTGATCCGAGCCAGTTAGTCACATGTCTGTGTGTTTTAAGAAGGATTTGTCAAGTCAGCCGCGCCAACAGCTTTTCCCCGTGTTCGACAAATCCGCTGCAGATTTAGCGTCGCTCAGGTCTGTCTCGCTGCTCGAGTCCATTTTTTTTAAAATTTTATTTTATTTTTTAAATGGTTCCACAGCTCGTCAGATTCAGTTACAGTTGTCACTAAATGTCTGCCTGTGTTTTAAGAAGCACATTCAGGCTTTATGAGTGTTTGAATGTTCATAATCACTGGTGTGCTGTCAGTCTGTCACACACTTTATAGACAAAACACAAAGTAAACAACACAAAAAGCACAAATTCAACTAAATATGGACATAAACAGCATGTAACGTGCAAGATGCTGGACACAGAATAAAGTGTTCATCTCAAAGTTATTGGGATTTTAAAGAAAGTTATAAATGTACACTTTTTGTTCATAAAAGTGAACTATAAATGTAAACAATAGAACCAGCTGGCCTTAAAGAATAACAGTTTTTTATTTAATTGAATAAAAGGTGCTTTTCTTGTCACTTTTGTCCCTTTACATCTCTGAACTCTTTCCATCACATCTCCTCTTCCTCCGTCTCTTCTGTCCCCCACCTGCCTCTGTACATGTACAGAGAGATCCATCACCGCCACTCAGCACCTCACATCAAAGACTCTGGTGCTTAAACTCCAATTCCCATGATGCTCCTCCTCCTCTTTTGCTCCTCGGGTGGTCCCGTTTCCCAAGTTGTTGAAAGTTGTTCTTCCAAACTTTGGTGTATTCATGAGTTTTTAAGTCGTAATTTGGAGCCTACAAGGAAGACGTGTTGTGTTTAAACGTGTTGATAACCGCTCAAATATTGTTTCACCTCACTTGTTATCAGAGTGGATGCTAATCAATAACTTTTCTAACTTATACCACTTTAAAAATTATGATGTGAGAATCGTATGACGCAGAAAGTCATTGTCAGTCAAAAACCAAACACTCAGCTGACATTCATTTACTCGTCAGTGATTTCACAAACTTCTCTGGCTCTCTTTTCCAAAACTTTCTTTGTAAATGTGGCAAACTCTTCCCGTCTGGTATTCCCTGGTGGTTAAAACACAATGCCAGGACTCACTGAGCTACATTGGATGCAGATGTGCTTTGTGCTGCGTGCAAATCTGCTGATGGGAGCTTGGGTAGGCTTGATTTATCACTTCACTCGGGACGTTGGGTCAGCAAGTTTGGAGGTAGTTCTTTGCACCGGGAAAAGTGAAATAAGTTCATCTGCAGTACTTTCAGATCCAAATGCATGCACGCACACACACACATACACCCAAACTGCACCATCTGGACCTGGTTGAGTGGAGAGAATGACATAAACATAATGTAATTAGTCAAACAGGTTTCTTTCTGGCTGCGTTGTGGTTTAACGTCCTACATCGTAGAGATTTGTGGCAGCCATGTTGTTTCTCTGTCATTTGTTTCCATTTATTCTGCTGCAGATAAAACGCATGCACATACACGCACGCATGTGTTTTCTTGGTTTTATATCTTTAATATCTAAACTAAAAACTTTGCTGGCTTCAGTGTTACATATAAAAGTTATAAAAAAAAATGTGGAAAGTAAATGTCTCTCTCTCTCTCTGGCAGGTGATATCACACAGAAGGGCTATGAGAAGAAGCGATCCAAGCTGATAGGAGCCTTTTTCCCACAAACACCAGGTAAAACTGACTTACCTTCAGCTTTTTCTTTCAGACCTTTTTAACACACTTCAGTTCATGAACCAGATAAATAAATAAGAGAAGAAAATCTCTTTTTCGAGAGAGAAATGGTCCAGAAAAGCTGAACCAGGGCAACAGAAAATGTCAAAAAGTTGCTAGTAAACAACATACATATAATACATATATATATATATGTGTGTATATTTAAACATACATATAAAATCATACCCACATAAACAAATTAAAATACTAGAAGCAGGCAGCATGAGTTCTGTCCCAGTGCCAATTCATAAAAAGTGAAGTCCTTAATTGTGAGTTTGACACCCCATATGAAGATCTTAACAAGGAACCTGTCAACAATCAGAGCCTTAAAAAAATTATAATCTAGAATGATAAAATTGGACGTCCCAGCAGGAATAAAAAGAGTGACACTGGGATATTTCAGCTCTGTGTCCTAATGCGAACAGGACTTGTGCAAGCTGAAAACTCACATGCTTTCATAGAAACTGACACAGGTGGGTGTGTGTAATCTTTGTGGACCTGCTGGACTGTTGACCCATGAAACACAACTTTAAAGTTGGACATTGATGGGCACTTTGTCCCGAAAATATGCTTTTTAACTCACTTTTTCTTCAAATGTTGCCAGAAACAAAGAACATTTTGTGCATGAATCTGTTGGTTTTACACACAGAGAGAGTTATTATTGTGAAGCAGGTAGTGTTGTTTCTTTTTGATTTTTTTGTCCAGTAGACCTCCAGTATGCAGTATGTTAGCGTTTTATTTTCCTCTAAAAGGAGTTTGATGTTACTCCGTGTGTTGACCCTGATCTTCGTACATTTAATAAATCATCACACGGTGAGTTGTTTTTAAGTAAAACACTATAAATGGATGTTATTGAGTCCGACCACAAAGCATCTAAAAGTCCATTCTGCAGTCAGACGCTGCATCTGACTGACTGCTGAGGATGGGACTGGAGAGTCACTGGAGAGCAGCAGACACTCTGGCACTGCCAGAGCTATTACTGGAATAACACACTGTGTGTGTGTGTGTGTGTGTGTGTGTGTGTGTGTGTGTGTGTGTGTGTGTGTTTGTAGGGTGGGGGCATGTCAAGAAGTGCATTATGGGAAGGAATGAGGGGTGTGGGATGGAGAAAATGTGTGGTATTCACATCCAGGCCCAGTGGGGGGTCTAACCTAGTTCATTATGGGGGACCGGATGACACACACTACTCTGTGTGTGCGCTCACACACACACACACACACACACACACACACACACTCTCTCTGTATTCTGACCCTACAGAACTCATTCCTTCCTCAGTCCTGTGTGCACACATTTGTGCACATGCATGCCCACAATACCTCCCTTTCTTTCATTTTCAGACCCTCTCTCTCTCACACTCTCACACACACACACACTTAACACAATACTCCCTTTGTCTCTATGAAACACACACACACACACACACACACACACACACACACACACACATATCCAGTAATATAGTATACTTCCCTGTGAGTAATTGTCGCCTGTTAATCCGCATTGCGTGATAAACAGTCAGGCTGATATCGTTTGATCACCAAAGTGATGGATTTTCCCCCCAGTTTGCCAGATTTTAAAAAAAATTAGGTTCAGTTTACCCAGAGGGGACTTTGCTATCATGAGACCCAGCATGATGTCCTTTCAATATCAGCCAAAGAAAGAACGTTAAAATACTTTTCACTCATTGCAATTATTTATCAGTACACTAGGTAATGTACTAGTGGTGATTAGGTCACCTGCAGGTTGTCTGGGAACATTTTTCTGCTTGCCACCATCTTAAAACTTTCAACAAGTTGACAAGTGAAATACAGACATTAAAATAAAATGCACAAAACACAAACAATAGCTAAAATCCACCACATGAAGCGCAAACTCTCTAGGACACCCTGATACGAGCTGAGGTCTTTGAAATTGCTCTCTTGTGAGACTTTAACACCAATTACTTTGCTTTGGAAGTTACAGAAATGTAAATTCGGGAATTGGTGAGGAAGCCTTGGTGGAGTTGGAACACCATGAATGTAAAGATCTCGAGACTATCAAGATTGAAAAAAAGCAAACATGTCCTAAAACATAATTTAAAAAAAAGACAAAATACATTGTCTACTCAATGAGATAAAGATTCCCAGTTTCCACCGTCATGCACATTATGGAGCGTTAAATCCAAATATCACATACTAACTACACTAACCCCAGGGACTTGACCTGAAAATGAGTTTGGGTCTCCTGTAGCATCCATCCCTGGTCAGGAGGAGGGTCTTGAATGGGTTAGGGTATTTCTGTTGGTCTGAATGGGTTATAACCCAAGTCCACCAAGCAAATGTAGACTGGAGGGGTCAACCTGACATAAGATCTCCTGAGGAACCTGCAGTGTGATGCTCTGATAATTGAAGCAAACCCTCCTTCCTTTTTTGGACCAGAGGAGCCACTAGTCCACGAGCAAAGACCCCAACCTTCATGCACAGTGCTGCAAGACCATATCCTTCAGCATGCCGGGAAGACTACCTCAGTGACTTCCTCCGTGACCTTTACGAGAGTTATGGGATGGGCTTCCCCTAAGTTTTCTGACATTTTATTCCCCAGAAGGCATTTTGGCCTTTAGCCATTCAGTTGTGGAAATTCAGCCATGCAATGACATCCCTAGCTAGGAATCTCGACAGTCTGGTTGGTTTACTAAAGTTTAGCACTACGTTCCTTGGGGCTATAGCACATAAGGTCTGCAGGATGCAGCTAAGCACTTTTGGAATACCATTTCCATTTGATAACGGTCTTGCCACGGCCTTATTCGGACATTAACTAGAACTTACCTCAAATCATTTGTATCTAGCCTATAACCTAAACAATCCTTCAGACCATCTAATACATCATATTGTTTTTTTCATGCCCTGGAATGTTTGCAGTATTTCCGTAACACCTCAAACCAGGTTAATTAGACTTTACAAGAACTAAGAACATACTTCCTCTTTAAAGCCGCTCCTCTTTTAATTACACATAACCTGCAACGCACTGCCTCTCTTATATGTTCAGGTTAGTTGAAACTCCTTCAGTTATTCTTCAGTTGGCATACGCCTGCACTCGTCAACATGGCACAAGGGATTCAACTTGAACAAGCCAGACTGAGCTGCTCAATATGTCTGGATCTTCTGAGAGAGCCAGTGACTATTCCTTGTGGTCACAGCTACTGCATGCACTGCATGAAGGTCCACTTAGATAATGAGGATCAAAGGAGTATCTACAGCTGCCCTCAGTGCAGGCAGATCTTCACAACGAGGCCGGTCCTGGTAAAAAATAACATGTTAGCATTTGTATTGGAGGAGCTGAAGAAGACTGCACTCCAAGCTGCTCCTGCTGATCACTGCTATGCTGGACCTGAAGATGTGGCCTGTGATGTCTGCACTGGGAGAAAACTGAAAGCTGTCAAGTCCTGTCTGGTCTGTCTGGCCTCTTACT
>JAVQJL010067013.1:0-38675 GCA_036024295.1 Nannoperca obscura
GACGACACGGTCTGTCGACACATACAGACGACACAGTCAGAGGAAACATCAGAAAGACATGCAGGACAGCACAGTGCGATGACAAAGAGCAGAACAAAAAGTTGAAAGACATAGACAAAGGCTTTTCCGTATGTTCAGTGGACATAGACAGTGCACATGTGAACATATTTTTGGCACAAATGGAACCCCATACCACAAAGGGGCACTCTATCCAACCCTATCTTAAAAGGCTTACACTGTGGTACGTGAATGCAACTGGACAGTAAACTAACTTTTATCCTAATCGAATATTAAACCTAATATGACAATTTGCCCTGTGCATATTAAAATAATCCAATATTTTGTGTTGTTTGAGATATTTGTATTTGAAACTTTTGGAGTTTTTTATTTATTTATTTTTACTTTGGACCCCCTGTACAAACCACACGTACTTACAACCTAAATTACTCTGCCATCGTTGAAATACTGACCGCACCCTGGCCAATGCATTATAAAATGCCAGTGGTGGTATATATGTGGGTGAAAGCACGCGAGTGTGTTTTCCCCCGAGCTCAGCCATTCCCTTGACTCCAGCTGACCGCTCAGCTGTGCCTCTCGCATACTGCAGCACAAACTGTTTCCACGTCTCACACGCACGCTCACACCGAAAGGTTGATACATAAAGTTGTGCACGGGAATAAGTGTGTCCCGAATTAGCGAGGATGCCAAGTCGAGCTGGACTGTTGCCAGGTTGGGTTTCCAAATGGTTTTGGGTGTTGCTGCTGTGGGTTGGGTTTCTGCAGTGTGGCCTGTTTGCATGTCGGCAGTGCGCAGGACGCGTGTGTTGTGGTCTTCTCAAACTACGACCCAAGAAAAACACACACACACACACTAAATCCCTTGTGTGTGAAGGGCGGAGGAACTGTTATATATAGGTGACCCTCTCCAGCTTTTAGGTTCTATCTTAAACCTTCGTGGTATGTGTTAATGTCTACCTCTATGTCTTACCCTCTTGCCTTCACTTTTTAACTTATTATTGTGAATTTGTAAGCTTTATTCTCTTAGGTGAAATTCCTTTTACTTCACCAAATTGACTGCTACGCCTACGGCTACAAATTGTCTGTGTTACAAACTGGGGGCATTGAGTTTGTTGGGTGTTTACAAGCCAGTAAGGGTAATTGAATACACAAATACGTGACATAGGAAATGTAGGATTCAGTGGTTTTGGATCTCCTGACCTACACTACCATGTACTAAAGGTGTTAGGACCTACTCATGTCTTCCGATTTACTTGGTGTGCAGTCTTGCCGGCTCTAAAACTCGCTTCGCTTTCTGTCTGAAGACACTTTAAAAGTCTGGATATCTGATTTTGACCATTCTTTGTTTAACCTGTCTCTTGTGAGTCGCTCAACTTTTTGCTAGTGCATTACTACATTGCTGGAGATCCCCTTCAAGTGTTTTGCATGTGCTCAGCAGTGTGTTTGCACATTGTAGTTGCTGTACATTTGACCAAACATAAAGTTTCAGAAAACCTGCATGCTTTAAATTATGCCTGTCAGGTAAAAAGAACAGTTCATTTAGGACAACACACATGGTTGGTCTCTGCACATGGAGGTGTGTGTGTGTGTGTGTGGGTGGGTGGGGACATTCCATCCATTCTTGCTCTTCCTGAGGAAAGAGGGAAAGCATCACACACAACTGCTGACAGCAGGCAGAGGGAGCGGTGCACATTCACCCCTCTAAGGTCATTCACACATCCGCCTCTTCTTTCAGCTCTCTGCCCATTTGACAGACACGTTTCTGCTGCAGTCAGGCTACCACAAAACATTTTCTGCATATTTCCTGTAACTTCAGCTATGTGCTTTTTAAAGGGGCACCCACTCTGCAGTAATGAGACGACGACACCTTTTGTCCTGAAATAAATGTATAAAACATTGCGTGAGCTCTAGCGAAGTGCTAAATGTCACGTTAGCATTAGCTGATTGGCATCAGCTGCTTCTTACGTGCTTCGTCATCAGTGGCTCATCACACAGCTGCTTGGCTACCAGCAGACTAGTGAAATCCAATTATAATGTGACACTGAAATTACAGTATCTGCAGCTGTAAAAAAAAAAGTGCTCATAGTTCAATCTCGAATGTTAAGTTAGACCAGAGGAGTCAGCTTACACGACAAAATACATTATCACATTAACTATTGAATTGGATCTGGTTGGCTAGGTGGAAAACATAATTTCTTCTCTGGCTTTTTGCTCTCTCACTCTCATCTGTAAACGCATGAACGTACACACACACACACACACACACACACACACACACACACGCAAAGACGATGCCAACCAGAACAGTGGCTCATCAAAGCTCCACAGGGGCATCTACGACAGCACTGACGCACTGCTGCGCTCCTTCCAGCTAATGGTCACTGAACACTCATAATGGTTTTTTCTTTTGGAGGGCTAGGAGCACAATATCTCTTTGTTTGCACCCATGTGGTGCCAACAGAGCGGCTGGTAACTTTTGGTCCTTCCTTCTACTATTCCCTTCACTTGCCATTTGCTTTTAATTATCTGCACCTCAACCACAGCCTCAGCGTGCCATGTGGTATAATGCAGGGTCGCCATACGGTTCATACTGGCTCACTCACAAACAAGAGATGGATATTTCAAATGCATACCTTTCCTGAATTAAACAGAAGGACAAGCTGAAGGATGGCTTTTTATTTTCTGTAAATATATAGACCCTTTGAACTCATTAGCAAAACACACACACACACTAAGTAGATAAAGACTCACAGAGCTGCATACTGTACACTTCTCTCAGAAGACTCCTACATTTTACAGAAAGCTTTTTACAAAGCAAACTTTCATTTCAAGAATGATCGCACAAGCGGTATTGTCATGAGATTAAAAACATACTTAACCAGTTACGCACAACATTAATTTAAGCTCTCATTCATTAAGTTGCTGTCTCACTCATGCACAAACACATTTAAAACATACAGGATACAAGTACAGTCAAATGGGGACATTTTAGTTTAGGCAGCACATTGGTTACTAAAATGTTCAAACTGTCTTTGCTGCTCCAATGCAACAAGTTGCACAGAACTGAGAAGCTGCAGAAGTAGCCTTTAATGATGGCCAAGGGTCCATAAATCAGCTCATCTATCAGTTTTTCTTTATGTCCTTCTCACTGACGCTGACACTGAGAAGCGCTCCACCCTGTTTCACCCAAAACCATGAAGAAAATCTCTCAGTCCGTGTCTATCTGACAGGGGTTTGTTCCAGCTTTCTGTGCCGCGACATACAGCTTCAGGAAGTCCTTGTAGCGAGGTGCGCAGCCAAGCCAGGCTTCGCCAAAATGGACAGAGCCAGTCAAAAGGTACTCATCCCGTCCAGAGTGCACGGCGCACTGTGTGGGAACATTGATACGTCCACTCCAATTCCGTCCTCTGGCTCCACTCCAAGCAAACAGCCGGCTCTTCTGACGGAACAGCCGACTCAGAGTCACCACAACGGGGGAGTAGTCGTTAGTACCTGATGCCACACCTCGGAAGATGCCACTGCCAGCTACAGAGACAGGATCAGGAGAGATGGGGAGAAGGAGATTAAATCAATGAATCTAGAATAGCTAAAATGAAAGTGTGTGAATTAAAGTGGGACTATGTGGATGTGGAAAATGGACAGTCTTGAACACGGTCTTCCTCTTACAGATCAAAAGTTGAATAATAAGGAGTAAAACAAACTTTACTGAATTCAATGCACTCAAGGTTTTTGCTGCTACAGCCTTACTTGGTCTGGTTTGACCAGTAGCTAACGGTTGCTAATGTTAGCAAACTTAAGACAGAAGCTGTTGTGTCACTGAGTAAGTTTGCTGACCTTGTACTTGAATTTGAGCTCAAGCAGATGACATAATGATGCCTTCAAAGAAAAGAGAATCTTGGGAAATGTGGGGGAAATTCATTGTGCCATTATCCTGTTTGTTTACTTGTGGCGCTACCGTTTCCGTTTAAAGGAAGAGTGACTTTTTGATAAATATGCTTATTTGCTTTCTTGTCGAGAGTTAGAAGATACCACTCTCTTTTCTGTACGGTTATCATGTAGCTGGATCCAGGTGCCAGTTAGCTTAGCTTAGCATAAAGACTGGAAACAGTAACTCCCTGAAAGCTCCGCTGATTGTCTGGTAATTGTTTCTGGACAAGAAATAGTCTGGCACAGATTAAACAAATGAGATAAAATATAATTAGTAGTTAATTAATAATAATTATTAATATTTAATTATTGAGCTTTAGTTTCAGGAAGGCTGGCTTTGTTTATTTTTGGACAGAGTCAGTCTTAGCTGTTTCTCCATGTCTTTATGAAAAGCTAAGCTATGCGGCTGTAGTTTCATATTTACCATACAGACATGTGGGAGTGGTATCCATCTCCTCATCTAATCTCATCTAACTCTCGACAAGAAAGGCAATAAACCTATTTCCTAATGTGTCAAACTATTCTTTTAATGTGTACGTGTGCATTTTTGTGTATATGTACTTACCAAAGTCACTGCTACACACAGCCATGAGGACCTCTTCATCTGAACAGGGTTTACAGGAGGCTAAAATAGAACACATGAAAAAAGAGAACAAATACTTAACCAAGAAATCACGATTAATTTCCATTTCTCATTAGCTTTAGTATCATCCTGTGATAGTGGGCAGAAGACTGCCCACCTAGAGCCTGGTTCTGCTCAAGGTTTTTACCTGTTATAAGTTTTTCCTTGCTATTGTCACATGCTGCTTGCTCATGGTGGGAATGTTGGGTCTTTGTAAATAACAAGAGTTGGTCTCGACCTGCTCTATACGAAAAAGTATAAGAACAAAGATAACTTTGTTATGATATGGCGCTATATAAAATTTTATTGAATAGTCTTTTCCCTGTTCTCTCGTTTTCTCTGTATTAGCAGGTGTTTATGAGACCTACGAGACATCAAGAGAGTGTGGATGATGAAAGCAGCAGGTGAGGGAAGAGACGTAATGACAGAATTAGCCCCTGACCCTGTCAGCTATAAAAACATCTATAAAACGCCCAGACACACACACAGACATGCTCGGACAGGCTTTCTTCTGTCTCATTAGATACCCAGTCCAGCCTTCCTCTCCACCCACCGTCCCTCCCCTCCGCCAGACTGCTTTACTCATACGGGTGGGCTACCCAAAAAAAAGTCTGTCCTTGATTGACAGTTGAGAGACGACTGGCTGACCCTTGTGGTTGACCCTTACGTGGCCTTTTGATTGGCCTGCTTGTTTTCATAAGTCTGGCTGAGACCAGGGAGTGTGGGAGAGAGGAAGTGGGGGAGGAGAGGGCGTCGCGTAGGTGAGATGAAGAAACTGTGAACTATTGTCACCTTCTCTTTACATCAGTGTCTGTGTCAAGTCAGAGGAGTTTAACACATCATTTTAACCAATTAAATCAATTTGCACAAAAACAGACAAAAACAACTTTGAGAAAACTGAAATTGTCTCGAGACAGTTAGTCTATTGCCGTGAATATTTAAACTTTTCTCCTTTGTTTTTAGTTCTTCTACTGATAATGAAGTTGCATGCATGAGTGGTTTTGGAAAAATTTGCTTGTTGGTGTGTTCACAAACATTCAACCAGTGGTGCAGGAAGTAAGTAAACGTACCACACTATAGAAATACTACATTAGTCTTGCATTCAAAATTAATATTATTAGCAACAAAAAGTACTCATTATGCAGAAAAGTCCTTATAAATGTTATATTAATATATCATTGGATCATTATTATTGGTGTGTTAACATGTAAGAGGTACTTTCATGTTTTAATTGGTCAAAATGACAAATTTTAACTATTTATGCTGTTGGGTAGTAAATTTAACAGACATCATACGTAATAAAATGATCGTATGTTTTGTATGTAAAATCTTAATCTGAAAAGTAACCTGGAACTAAAGCTGTTACAATAAAAATTTGAATACTATAATATGCTGTATGTTACAAACTTGTAAGTGGCCAGTGAAACTGAATGCTCTGATTTGAATGTTTAAGAATTAGTAGGTAAATAGAAAACAACAGTCAGTATAAAATTATATAAATATATAAGACAAGTATTTAAATTACAAGACAAAACTCAGCAGAAAATTACTTTTTTTTAAGCCTTAATGCTTATTAATGCACTACGTTACACAAGGGTCCAATACAAATAAGACTGTATCTCTTTATTCTACATGTAAGAAAACGTATATGTTGAAGAATGGGTGCATGATATTCTCTTACATAAGCCAGGGTGCAGGTAAGGGTACATGTGTGTCCCGGGCCCCTGACTGGGCACCAGCTCGTACTGGAAAGCTGTGATCCTCCGGCTGATGTCTGTCTGAGGGACGGCCTCCACAAACAGAGCTCCCTCGGCCAGGCTGAAGCAGTGCACTGCGCCCTGAGCGTGGTCCTTCTCTGCCAGCAGCAACGTCAGATCCCCGGCATGCTCCAGGTACACATGAGAACCCTGAACACGGGGGGCCGGGAGGACACATATAAGCTCCAACCATCCCATACATCATACTGCGATGGTAATATTCTGATTGTAAAGCATATGAATGCAACTCTGGCCTTTACTGGGATTCATCAAAACTCATGTTCATTTCTTAAGATTGGTGTCTTGCTGTACCTGGGAGTAAGCGTGGGGTTTGATGCACACATGGAGACCTGCCATGTGTCCCGATGAGGGCTCTGTGTTTGGCCGCAGGTTAACAATGATGGCTCCCGTGGGGTAGAGCCACTCCAGAGAGCCCTGGGAGCAGCGGAGGTAGACCTGCTCCACGTCTCTGCGATGGGACTCGTGGCTCAAACCGCTGCAGATGAGAAGACACATTTTCTTTTTTTCGCATGTAGTTTCCCACGCTCTTATCCAGAGTGAAGAATGAGATCAGATGGTGAAAATCATCAAAATGACCAGCAAGGAAACTTGGATGTACGGTGGCCCGAAAATGTTCCTGCGAGTGCATGACAACATGCTCGAAAAGCAGAGTTAAAGAATCATGTGGAAGGGATTTAAGGGTATTACAACATTCGTTAAGAGCAACTCTGGTGCAGCTGCCTGCCAACAAATCTGTCACTTTTGAGGGATGTGGTCGCTAGTCTCTGATGTGCATAAGCTACCTCAACACCAGGAACTGATTGGGCCATTAAGTCGTTAGAAGTTCGAGGCTGGCAAACTTTACAACACAGAGTGCAGGGCACAGGCTTTCATTTTTTATGACTTGGGGACTTGGAGGAGTGATCAAAGGGGCCATATAGCTGTATTTACTTAAGATAGGAACTGGAGCAGAGACATTCCTCTGATCATAAATACATTTCCAAATCCTTAGATGTCTTATGATATGTCTTAGATATGGAGAACCTTGTCAAAGTACTCTCTAAAAGTCAAAAAAGCACCTCCCGTCCACATATAATTGGTTTTAGTCATCTTGTGAGTCATTTTCCTTTCTGAGAACACTGATTGTGTGATAAAGATTTTAATAAAGATGTTCATATATATTACTGAGATCTGACGTCAAACGATTTCTGAGTAGTAGCAACGGCACAAAGCAGCCAAAAACATGATTAACTGTAGTTTCCATAGTGGATCTGCAGCCAAATATGAAAGCACTTCTTTTTGCTCTGACCTCCTAGTGCCCTTTCTGAAGATTACATTAAATCTTAAACAAACATCCACGCGTCCATTCACTCCTTTGATCCCTTGTAATCCCGAGTAATGCACAACAGAACCAGTTCAAAGACACAACCTCCCGCTCACACACGACTGAGGTTCCTTTCGTGAATCCCCCCACAATTTCATATCCATAGCTTGAATCCAAAGTACATGAAAGTGCAAGATCACTCTAGAAATGGTTTATATTTCCTTGTGGATTAAAATCACTTTAACATGCAAAACATTCCTGAATTCTGTGCTGGGTGGGTTTTCGTTGTCGCCTATGATGATAACATATCGCCAGCTATAATCGATGATTTCCGCTCCTAACTGAGATGATCAGAAAGACTTCTGTCCAGCTTCACGCTCACCTTCCCCGCCAGCTACACTGGTCGCCGGAGTACCGTGCCACCGCCCCACACAGGAGCACAGCAGTGATCCAGCGCGCAGCCCACGGCCGGAGCATGGTGGCCCGTCCGCCCCGGCGGTCACCGTATCCCGCACACCAGAACCAGCGAGCCGCGCGCTCCTGCTGCTCCCGCGCCGCAATATCCAGCGAACCGATCCCCCGGAGCTCCGTACAGCGTCGCGCGCGCGGGCTACATGGCGGGGGTTCAGCCGAGGCAAACGTTGCGTCTGAGGCAGAAAAACATTGTTTTGTGTCGAGAGGTTCGTAAAAGGATCGGCGAGTGCGCGCGCCGCGGGACGACGGACCGTTTAAAGAACGTTTCGCTGCGTGCGCTCCGTTTCGCGTCACCGGGGGGGGCGCGTGCCAGCTGCTGACTCGGCTTGAGTGACACGCGAGCGCTGGCTACAAACCACGCCCACACGTTCCCCTGGAAGATGTGTGTAGAGAAAGCCCTCGTGCTCTCGTCTCCGCATAACAAGTACCATAAAACTTTTTGAGGATGAAATGGGAGCTACTAATTGGCATCGAGCAGGAGCGCTCACCAGAGCTCGTGACGCCGCTTGTGACTGAACAGCACAATGTTTGGATTATTTTAAATAACGAAAGAAACTTGGCCCCGAAATGGCAAACAGGAACTTCACAAGAAAGAGCATAAAAAGCGCATTCAAGCCAAAACGAACCTGTAAGCGCCTGTAAAAAGAAACGTGGGAGCCATCTGACCATTAGCCTACTTTATAAAACTTAACCCTTGATTGGGTTAGTAGTTATAAAGTCTAATCAAAACTTCCATAAAGTAAGTCAGACAAAGTAAGGAAGGACTACATTGTACAAAACAATATTTCACCTCATTTCGTGGCGGCTTGGGTGTCCCTGATAATCAATCATAAAATGCACTATGAGGGTACTGCAATACCAAGGTTTTCTATAGTACATATGACAAATGGAATAATGAAAACAAACAATATATATATTAGACAGTTTTATTTTGGCAAACACCACACGTGGTTCCAACTTGTCACAATTAGAAGCTTTAAAGTCAAAATGTAAAAAAACAAACAATAGACCATGCCACAGAGGGTTAAGTAATTAGTAGTCTGGTGGGTGAGTGACTAGTTCAGAGCCAATCAGGAACGACTTGTGAAGAAAGTGGTCGTTATTCCGATCAACTAATCATTACCTAATAATTGATTATTTTAATATCTCCCAGTCTGTGCTCTAGTAACTCATCATTATCTGCTATACAATCCTCAGTTATTGAGGTCGTCCCCTTTCTCACTTTTTTGTGTACTATCATATTGGAAAGTGAGTGTTACTGATTTAGTAATTATTCATTTTATTTGCCAAGCTCTCTTGGCTCATTTCTATTCTATTCCGCCTGTCAGCTCCTTGCTTAGGGTCCTTGTAAGTGCGTTTACAACAACCCGGCGTGAGTGAGTTGGCTTTTACAAACACATGGATCACATTATCGCAGTGCAAATTAGAGCAGCATGCAGGTTTGGAACAGCAGCACCCTATTACTTCTACAACTCCCTCCAACGCTCACCAACACTTCTGCAGTCAGTGCCAGACTCTTTAACACCGCAAAGGTATTTAAGGATTGTTAATGTGCCACGCTACCTGGCGTAATCCTGCCATTGGGACTTTATTTTCTGCAGCCTATTTTAACGGTATAAGTAGTATTCCTGTACCGTTCCTGTGATATCTTAACAGTCGACCTCCTTAGACTAAATCAAAGGCCCTGATGGAACAAAAAGTAACACGTGTGCTCCAAACGCCGGTTTGGTTTCTCGGGTGGTTTTCCCGTGAGAAAACAGAAAGCATGTTACTGACTCGTCACATTCCCCCACACAGCCAGAGCTATGTAACGCCTTTCGAGAAATACCTAAACACAGACTCCATTACACCCCCCCCCCCCTTCTCCATTAAGTCTGTGAAGATGAGTTTCCAACACTGCTATAGTGATGAACTCCTTCAAATAGACTAAAATATAAATAAGATTTCATTTGATATACATTACATTTTAAAATACAAACCAGGTCATTTTCTTTTTTAAATGTTATTGATGATATTACAAGCCAAATAAAAACAACAGCTTAACGGGAAAAAACATCTCAACTGAATAAAGGGAGGCTGGAAACCCTTTCTAATAAAGAATCCTTTATAAAAGGTTAATAAAGTTGTAACTAATGGCTTTATTCATTGGCAATAATAAATAAAACACATGCTAATGCTCGATACATTAATGAGGACCACATTTGGGTTCCTAGGTTGAGAAAAATCCCTTTGACTTTTACCTTCTGGAGAAGGGCTGCGGAGAACCAACAACTATTATTAAGCATTTATTAATGTATTACCAACATGTAGAATTGCATCTCTACGGACACCAGTAAAAGGGATTTGTCACAACCTGGCAACCTAAAATGTGTTTTTATCAATGACTTATAGCTGATCTACATGGCACTAGCATATGACCAATAATATTCTGCTATCAAACAACAAAGTTCCTTTGAGTGCCGCTCCAAAGTAAAAGAAGAAGAATTTGGATTGTAGGACAACTTTAATAAGCTCAGGTGTGCTGACAATCCCCCGAGTAGGGTGATTTTCTAATACATAATGGATTTGAAAATTATGCAATGTCTCCATTAACCAAACTGAAGGCCAAAGATCTGGAGGCTGCAGAAGGAGTCTGACCTGAGTCTAATCCTGTCACCACAGCAGAGGAAGTCTGAGCTGCCGATGTGCCGTTTGACCTCACGCGCTCCTTCACCATGTGAAATATTTACAGAGCAGCAGAGCCCGTGACCTGCATCTTCTTACCCCCATGCAGCCCACCTGGCTCTTCTCAAGCGACCTGACAGGGGGAACGCTCCGTCTGTCCACACATCGCTTCCTCATGGAGCCACACACACACACACACACACATATACACACACACACACACAAACACACACACACACACACTCCTCCATCTCTGATTTCGATCTTCATGACCTTTATTTCTTCACTACTCACGTGCAGCACACTCCTTTTTAAAAACCTTTATTTACCCAGGGGGGGGCAAACTGAACGGCTCCACTGGATCTGTTGGGAGGGTGAGGGTGAGTGCCTTGCCCAAGGGCAGCTTGACAGTGGACTCATTCAGCTGCAGGAAAATGTAATGGCTTCATTATTATTGTTTAGGCTGATTAAGAACTTTCAAAACTGCAACATGACCTAAAAAAAACAGAGCTTTCTTCTTCTTGTCCATTTGAACTAGTTAGGTTGTTTATCTCTGTCTACTTTTAATATTAACAGTATATTGAAAAAACAAATGAACCTATGATTTAAAAGAATCTACACGTCACGTCAATCTCACTTTGCAAAGTTGCAGAGATGCTGCAACTTTGCTAAGCTAGTTACCTTTAGCCAGAGCATTGCCATTTGATTGTAATTAATGCGCTTCGGCTCTGTAAGGCAGCATAGACCAGGTATGCATGCACACACAACACACACACACACACACAGCCCTTATTTGTAGAAAGAGAAAGATGTTAAAACAAAGGAATGTTGAATGGGAAGTTCCAGGTGAATGAAAAAGCCTTCAGTGTCTGACCTCTGCCATCTCTCCTCACCCAAACGCACCAGAATTATATCTCTTTCTCTTATCAGCTGCACTGCCAGAGAACATGCAGCTGTATAAGTGCATGCATGTGTGTGTGTGTGTGTGTGTGTGTGTGTGTGTATGTGTGTGTGTCCAGGTTTATTTGACCAGCGAGGGCAAGCAGGTTCCAGGGTCAGGGTCATTCATTGTGTGCGTGTGTGTGTTATCAGGTCTGATGTCTGCAGATAGACGGAGTGTAAACACTGAGTAAAGCTCTGTTTACTCTCTTTCTGAGTCTCTTTCATAGATTCTCCATTAGGGCTCGCGCTGATCATCTACCAAGTGCTTTATCATGAGGGCAGAGTGGGTAGAGGAGACAGGATGTATTTAGAAAGAGCGTGCTTTCTTTAAACAAACTGCTTTGGTTCCTTACATTCCAAAATATATGGTCTCCATTTGGTGGACATTTATCCAAAGCACCTTATAGCTCAATGACTACATAAACTAGTGGCCGCGGCCCGCAAAGAACTGTCAAGACTGTGTTTCACTCAAATATTTAGTAACAGACACGGTGAGCAGAGGTGATAAAGGTTTTCTGTGAGATCAACAAAACGATGCATGAAGGAATTAAAAGCAAAAAAACCCCCCAAAGGTTTCACACACACGCTTTGAGCTAAAAGCTAATGTCATGATGCTAAAATGCTCCCAATTACAATGTTAACATACTAATGTTTAGTAGGTGATATGTGCATCGTAGTTCAGAAGGGCTGATGGGAATGTCATTAGTTTAGCAGGGTGTTGTGAAATTTCAGCCTGGATCAAAGTGGTGGGCTGACCAGTTGACTGACAGACGCGCCATACCATGTGGCTGCCATTGCTAGACTGCTAGCATGAATAAAAAGCAAAAAAAACAAAAACTATTTACAGTAAGTTACAGATTGATACAGATGTGTCCAATGCATTGAAATCCTGCAAAGTGGAGCCAAACTATTAGCTGATTAATTGATTAGTTGTTTAACGGGAACTTAAACTGCAATTATTTTTGACATTTAAGCCATTTTTCAAGCAACAATGCCATATTCCCTAGTTTAAAGTTCTTAAGTCATGCAAAATATGCTGCTTTTCTTTGTTTTATGTGGCAGTTAACTGAATATCTTTGGGTTTTAGACTGTTGGTCAGACAAAAGAAGCTGTGTGAATAAGGCACCATGGGTGATGGGCACTAGCCTTTGTATCGACAATAACGATTAATCAAGAAAACTGATCAGAGTAGTCAATAATGAAAATAATCATTAGCTGCAGTCCTTCTGCAGAGAATCACACCTCTGGGGAAGACACCTTCTTGTTTAAGCATTTGTGTGTAGAAACACAGAGAGGGAAGAGGGGTCTAGGTGGAGCCTGAGTGCTAAATGGATGTGATATTTTTCTCACTGTACGGTGGGTGGCAGAGGCCTGGGGGTTTCTCCTCAGGCTGAATCTGGCCCAAACAGTCCTGCAATTTCTCAAACACAATGAATTCAAGCCTGAGTTCAAATGTGTTACAGTGATTCTGTGCATTTGCACAACTGTTCAACTGTATATCCAGTCTATCATAACAAACAAAGAGTGAATACCCCCCCCCCCCCAATCCAGTTTTTAAATATTTTTACAGCCATTGCTGCTTCCCTACAAACTGCTGCGGCCAGATTTACTGTAAGGCAGACCACCTCGCCGACCCAGGAAGCACCAGGGGAGATTTTGTGGGGAAAGGTCTGTTTACCTTTGGGCAGAAAAACTCCACACTCTGTGAGGTAATATAAACGTATTGTGTATGTTTATGTATCAGAACTGTGCTCTCTTAAAGAGGTTATTGTTCTTTAGAGTACATAAGAGACCCAGGGAAAGAAAAACAATTACATCCAGTGTCCGTGTTTGCACATTTGTAGCAGATGGATCTGATTTTGCATGGTTGCATCAGAGAAGACTGTTAAGAAATCAGTGCAATGATTCCGGTCATAAAACATCCCACCCTTTATAAGCTGAACCTTCTGTGGTGACTCCAGTCACTTCCTTCAACATCAACACAAGTTCCAGTCCACAGGTTGCCAAGTACCAGGCTCAGTCCACACGGGATTAGAGAACACAATTACATTTTATTCCTCCACTGGTCAACATTGGCAATCATCGTGTCCTCTTGCTGTACTACGAAGAGTAAAATCATTTAATTTCTTTGTAATTCAATAACCAAATCATTCCTCCACTTGTTCTTTCTTGCCATATCTTTCAACTCCAGGTCAGGTTATGGTTACTTCTATAAGCCTTGTTAAAGCTTTTAAAAGGAAATGTTTTGGTTGTTCTGTCAACTTTGCCAAGTAAAACGTCTTCTTTTCTACATATGAACACCATCTTTTAAAACTTCAAATGCATTATTATCTTCTCTTACCCATGTCTCGGTATTGTCATTGAATCTGTCCCAGTGTTCAGTTCACTCTTTTCCTGTTATCACCTGCCAATCCCTCAGTTTGTGTGTTTGTGTGTGTGTGTGTGTGTGTATGTGTGAGAGAGAGTAATCCAGTCCTCTGCATTCCTCTTAGCCCGTTAAAACTGCAGGGCTCCTCTCGTCTTCTCTCCTTCCTTCTGAGCAGTCAGTTGAAATGGTAGTAATCTATTCCTTCCTTTAGCTGCAAAGAGCTGAGGTTTTCCTCCAGAACACCTCCTGTCATGTCCTACAGATGTTACAGCAACATGAGCCAAACAACAGGAATAGAAAACATGGTGGAGGGTTAACATTTAGACACAGAACAAACATTATAAGAAGAATTATTCTTTTCCCCTAAACTCTTCCATTTGCTTTGTGATTTTTAATGAAGAATCCTTGCTTGAACTGTACAGAACTAAAATTGTGATATACAGAGACTCAAATTCCTCAACAGTACACTACGTTTAACCATGGAAAATCTACAAAATTCAAATGAATTGTTGATTTGTTGATTATAGTTATTTGCCATCTGGGTATAAAAAAACCTGCCTGATTGAGTCCAGGTGTTTATGTGTGTGTGTGTGTGTCAAAGAGAACGAGAGAGAGAGAGAGAGAGAGAGAGAGAATGATTGACTCCAGGTCTCCTTGTCCTCTGACTATAATTACTTCTCTAAATTCCCATAATTGAGCAATTAGTAGCCCCCATAGGTGGGGTCACTCTAGATTGGATGTCTGAGTCTGGCTAGGTGGTAAATAGGCAATTAGTGATTTGGCTGTGTGTGTGTGTGTGTGTGTGTGTGTTATTGTATATTCATAACAACAGAATGTCATTATATTACATTGGGAGAAGGCTATGCACCAGTTATGAAGTTTTTTGGAGTACAAAATGTATAAAACTGAACAGTGGCAAAAACATCAGATGTTTGTACAAGAATCATGTGATCTAAGATCAGGCTGCTGTTTCTACTCATTTCCTGACTGCCTTCTGTGTGTGTGTGTGTGTGTGTGTGTATGTGTGTGTGTGTGTGTGTGTGTGTGTGTGTGTGTGTGTGTGTGTGTGTGTGTGTGTGTGTCATGTCCTGTGCCGGGCACACGCCCTGGATCATTATGTTGTTAACTTAGATTACAGACCTGAGGGACAGACGGTCAGAAAGAAGCAAACACACAACACACAAACACGCTTTCTGCTCACCAGTTTAACACAGATAATGAAGGGGCCGGAGGCGTGTTTGTAGTGCTGAACTGGGATTTTTGGCTTAGGTCTTTGCTGGAGGGATGTCAGTACAGAGAGAGACACACAAACCACATATCATTGTTGGTCACAGCTTCGTAGAAATCCAATTCACTGGAATAAAGTGGTTGGGTGATCATTCATTTGAATATCAGCTTTTAAACTACTATCCTTGGCCCTACTTCCATTTAACATTGATAATAATGTTGTACTTAGTGTCCACAGTGGTTGAGCTCACCTTGGATTCCTCATATGTGTAAAAGCCTTTCTGGATCTTGGTCTCATCGACATCACAGAAAGCCTTCACCTGATAAATGAATCAGAATGGCGATGAAAAATGGCACACACTAACATACCACACCAAGACCGGCGGAAAACAGCAAAACAAACAAACAAACCAAACTAATTAGACGTGTTTCACAATCAACTGCATAGCTGGAGGTGACGTACCTTCTTCTGATTGGTCGGGCTGAGGCAGCGGTACAGCTTCCGGCCCTGTTTCCCTGCATTCCATATGGTGAAGCTCTCCCATTGGCTGAGAACTCTCTCCTGCAGGAAGTCCACTCGCAGCTTCCAAATGGTTTCTCTGGAAACAAGAGGAGATGATTAACTTAGGAGCATGACCCGAACAAGCTTAAAATTAGAGATGCTGTCAAGATTGTTAATTTAATTTAGTGTGAAAACAAGATTTCATTTGGTCTGGGAAAGAGAAGGATGCACCGACACATCTACCGTATGTGCTGTATAGCATGCACTCATACCCAGAGTCTTTTTGAGGAGACTCAAGTTTAAATGGCGTCTTAAACTAATCACATAGACACATACTGCATGTGGTTATTAAAGAAATATTATTTTGAAGAAAAAAATAAACCAAAAGTATTACCCAGACATTCCTTAGCTTACATACCAACTTTGGGATTTAACTTTCACTGAGTATACTTGCTATAGTTGTGCGTTGTTATCACGTTATTAAAAGTGACAAAATGAAAGATAAAACTACAAAAATAACATCCACACCCAAATCATGATATAAATCCGAATTACCCTTTCAGTATCAGACCATAATCTCTTTTTAAAATGTATTTCTCAAAAGCATTCACTGCATTTAAGAAAAATGAACACAGATTTTTCAAGTAGAGGAAGATATTGTGCCTGTTTCAAAGGAGCTCGTTTCCTGCACCTTGACGGATAGGCACAGCTGTGGACAAGCCTCACACACACACACACACCTTTACACTAAGATATATGTCTTCCCGCTCTATTCATGTGCTTAACCCCTTCCTCCCTGCTCGCTCTCTCTCTCTCTCTACATGGACGCATTCAGAGGGGGAGCTCAACTCTCATTTCCTTACTGGGCCTCATTTGACAAACAATCCCAAACCCACCATCATCATCGTGTGGTCTCTAGATTGCTGTTCTATACGTTCTATATACAGGCTTTGATTCTAAGACATGACAGAGATTTACTATAAATTGTATGTGTATACACATACTGCAGCCTTTATCCTCCTTATACCCTGCAGATCAAAAGACAAACACACTTACACGCACTCTGGTATAGATTCACATACACAATTATAAACACAGCCTTTCTGAGTGAAGGAGCCCCTCATCTCAGTTACTGCACCATCTTAACTTTTTTTAAAACACACTTCTCCCCTCACCGACATAGCCTCTACTGTTACGTGTGTGTGTGTGAGACAGAAAGAAGATGATGGTTTCATTTGACTGAAGAGAGGAAGTAGGTAGGCTGTGGATGGGAAGGGGTGACGAGAAGTGGGGGAGAGTGGAAAGTAAGCGAGCTTGAAATAGGTGTCCAAAAATAGACAGATGATAGATGAAGACAGAGAGGAGGATGATCGGTGAAGGAGTGCGTCAACACGGGCAGATATACGAGCAGTGGACAGAAGCAAGGGAGGAAGGAAGGAAGGAGGAAAGGAAGGAAGGAGGGATAACAGGAAAGAGGGGATGAAAGGGAGGGAAGGCTTCTCCTTTGGTGTGTTTTACATTTTGAGGCACACACACACCTGCAGACACTACATGACCTTGTTGAAGCATAGGCAACAGCAGGAGTATTAGATGCCTTGCATGCGTGCGCGCACACACACACACACACTGTCTCAAACACGGTTCACAACAAGATCCTGTTCCCTCCCAACAGTGTCTGAGAGATACTGCACATTCCACAGAGAAGAAAACAGGTTGACATTTCTGATTTATACGCTGGGAAAGTGTCTGTAATTCCAAAAACATATTCTGTAAAACTCAAGATTATGAAAACATGGGTCTCTGTGTGTGTGTGTGTGTGTGTGTGTGCATATTTGTGAGTGTATCGAGCCCTGAGAAAATGTGGGATGCCAGTGGGCAGCTGCGAGTAGGTGGAGGATCAACACTGTGTCCAAGTGCGTGTGGGTGTAGCTGAGCAGGGGAAGGGGTGTACGACGAGACTGACTCTGTTACAGAGTGTGTGGCGGCCTTCTCGTGGTAACGGTACACCAGCAGGCACTTGTCGACTCTGGCCACGCCCCCTCCTTGACGAATACTCTGGTAGAAGAAGAGCAAGTCCTCCGGGACTCCCTGGAGAGGAGGAAGTAGAGTGTGGAATAATGGTTGGAGATGACTGTTATATATATATATGTATATGTATATATAAAACCGTAATTACATTAGAAATCTGAGGTGCTAATGAAGCTCTGGCAAGTTCAGGCAGAACTCTTTTAGGTTATTGTTATTGTGTGAAAAATGTGGTGGTTTAAATGAACATTTTAGTAGCCCGAGCACTTCATTCACGGAGCCTGACATTGTGATCATGTTAGCCAATTTCTCGTTGGGAGGAGGGGGACATTTGCTTTGTTGTGCCCCAACCCGTCAGTAGAAACAGATGTATCTGTTGCGCCAACATCATTTTTTTTTGCTGACATAGGAGCTGTGATAGCAGTTGGAGCAGTTGAACTTAATGTTTTTCAAACTAACCAAAGAAATATGTTGCTTTAAAGAGGAACTCCACTCATTATACATGTGTGTTTACATGTCTTGGGGAGTACTGCTGCATATATATTTAAAAAAATGTGTATTTTGTGGCTCCACAGGGAGCTGCATGAAATCTGATAAACGGTCTGGTCTAGAGACTACGAAGTTAAAAAAATGAAAGGGGGAGAGTATTACGTTTTTGAAAAGATAATGTCTCTAGTTCTGCTGGCTGGATTTTGAATCTTTTTTAAAACTGTCCACGGTGAGTCCGTCAATGTTGTAGGAGTGGACTTACTATCAGTGGACTAACTCTATTAATAGTTTTTATATCTTTAAGTAGACTTACAATTTAAACAGCTGCGTCAATCTTGTTGCCATCTTTCTGTAGCAATTTTTCATGAATGTAACCAAATAGCTAGCTACCTATGTAATAAGATGACGTCCCCATTCTTAAACACACGTACCAAGATCTGATTGGTCAACTGTTCCTCTAACTGAGGAAAACAGCTGTCAATGGACACAACAGATGAACAAACCGCTGGACAAGTCTGAGGTGTGGGCAGCGAATCAGAGGTCTGGAACAAGGCTAACATTTTAGATGTGCAAAATGAACTTGGACAGAAAATGGAGCCTAACTGAGGATGGATTGACGCTTGGACTCATTTGGAGTGGAAAAGTAAGAAGAAAGAAACACAAACACAGAGTGAGAAGGCTTTGGGAATAGTTTGGATGTGAACTCTCACCTTGCCTCCCTCGTCAAACAGTCCAACCTTCAGGAACCAGTTCCTTGAGCAGAACCACGTCGGCATGACGACTGTGGGCCCATGAGACGTGTACACCTGGGACACAAGAACAATTCAGACTATAACACAGAACACATGGACATGTACTAACCAGAAGAACATGTTGTTACTCATATAATACTGTGACTTTTGGATGTCATTTTGCGTCACGTTGTCAAATCATAAAAGGCAGTGATGAATTTGTTGAGATGTTTACTCAGAGAACTCAGGTTACATGTGTATTTTTATATGTCTGACTAATTTAAACAATGTTTGTGTGTTGGGTGGGGGAAGAACCAGAGAGATAAGCGATCACACCTGAACCAAAACATACAAATCAATGGAAAAGCCAACATAAAGTGTGTTAGTAAAGGCCTCCAGGAACGTTTTCATGCTACTGAAGGGAAGGGCATCGTTCTTCCAAATGATATTCCCTCATTTGGTGTTTTGATGATGGTGGTGGTGGAAAGAGCCATCTAACAGAGAGTGAATTTTGACAAGTATGTTGAGGAACAGAAATAAAGAGAGCTCGACCAATACACCGGAAAACATAGTATTAGATGTGCCGAGTATAAATACAGTATATAAATTTATTCACAGAAATATCTCATGTTTAATGTAAACAATGAAAAGAAAGTCTGAACTTGGGATTCCACAATCCAATACTGCAAGAGTTACCATGATGTTATTAGATTTATCCCCTGCAGTTTCTCACGCACGCACGCACGCACGCACACACGCACACACGCACACACGCACACACACACTTTAGCTGGACTTCTTGTAGTGGTGAGAGGACATAACATCCATATCAGCTAGAACCTGACAGGGATTTGGCGGATGGCTCGGGGAAATTTCCCGTTTGGCTTTCAGGAGCAAATGTAGAAGGGCTCTTCAGATGCAAACAAAATAGGTTAGAGTGCAGCCGCATGCGCTCTGTTACAGAAGTGTGCGCTTCCTGAAGTGCGCAGGGGAAGGATACCATATGATCTTTGACTAATGAGTTTGTTTTGGCCTCTTCTTCTTTTTCTAACCACCTCTTTAATACACCTGGACCACATTACACTCTTTTTACTCCCCTGCTGCCCACCCCTCTCTCCAACGTATTCTTCCCTTGCTCTCTCTCTCTCTGTGTGTGTGTGTGTGTGTGTGTGTTTTATACAGTAGTGTTATGTTTAGAATCTGAGGGTCATTTCAGGATGATCTGTTTCTTCATCCAAATGTGTTGCTGTGTTTCACATGCTGTGTGCATATGTGCTCGCGTGTGTGCACGTGCATGTGTGCGTGACTGTTGTTGGCTGAAGTGAAATAGTACTGCACAAGTGAAATGCATCGCAGACGGAGAAAATTGTGAAAAACATCTGGATTCAGCCAGTTGAACAGCTGGACAGAATCTAATCAGTGTGTGTGAGTGTGTGTGTGTGTGTGTGTGTGTGTGTGTGTGTGTGTGTGTCCACCTACGTGCGGCTCCATTCTGTTGTAATATTGCAACATTTTGCAGATGTAAGCTGTGGCCAAAAGCATGAATAAGAGGAATAAGAATGAATTCTGGGAAACCAGGGGACACAGAGAGGGAGAGAGTTGGTGTGTGAGAAGTCAGTGAGGTAGGGAAAGTTTGGGATGACCATATTTAATGACCCACAGATGAACACCAGGGGTCCCGCTCTGGATCAAGTTAAACAAGCACCACCCTGAGTTAATCTCTGGTTTAACTCAGTTAGATTCTGTTAATTTACCCAGAAAGTGAAAGTAAAGGCAAATGAAGAAATGAGAAGGGGAAGAAAAAGGAGCCGCTTTTAAGCCTGCAGAATCAATGTATGACCTCATTCTCATGCTCCAAGAAACTTAATATCAAATAAATATCCTGGAATGTCTGCTAAGGAGTTATGCAGACTGTCTCTCTGTGTGTTAGAGAGAGAGTGGGTCCAGGATGTCTTGTACCCTTGAAGACAGCGTGTTTTGTTCAGGCAGCAGTAGACTTCCACCTCTACAAAAATAGAAACCCTGCTAGTGGTTTCACTTTTACGTTGCTGGCTCTCTCATCATTTAGCGGTGACCATTTAATATGATGATAAGTATTAGCTGCAAGTGTGGTATGTGACACAGCTTTAAATACTTTATATGTGGGTTGTGTAAAACATCATCAGCATCAGTACTGCCAAATGCACTGTGGCACTGCAGTACAATTACTGCATATTGTTGCTGTACCAAGTTAGCATGCCAACGTTATGCCAGCGCAGGGACAATGTCATCAGTTTGCCGGGCCACAGTCCCATTGTTTTTGTTATTGGAGACGGTGTAATTACGCGATTGAATTGAGTGAATTGGCTGGGAGACATGGCAGATGACACTTGGATCTTGACCAATCACAACTTGTATTCATTTCACCATCTGCCACAGTGAGAAACTCCAGCTCCACCTACTGTGGAGGAACTGCAGCCATTGTTTTTGTTTTGGGCCACAAAACACATTAAATTTTGGTGATGGATGTGTTTTAAAGTCTTTCACGCAGTGGTGCCGTACAGCGAGCACTATATTAGTCAGTAAGCTCGCTGTACTTCTGCAAAATGAACTTTTCCACTGCCAACACAGTGTGACCCATTTCCTCTGGTGGGACTGAGATGGACAGAGAGGTTGGGAGTGATGCTGTGTCCTCCGTCCAGTTTGCTGCCACATTTCCGTGGAAACTGCGGATGGCAGGTACGTATCCTGTTTCTGTCTGACCTGGCTGCTGTCTGGCACGTGACCTCTCACATACAAACAAACACACCCATTCACAGACGCGGCGTTGCGTGTCCGAACACACACGCCGCACGGAGCTGCAGATATTTACTTGTGTGATGAGCTGATCCGGAGTGAGTGTGTTGATCCAGCGAGTGTAACGCTCTGTGGATCCCTCTGGAACCCTCTGAACTTTACAGCCAATCAGCTGTCATGAAAACACACAGACACGTAGACCACTGAAAACATTTGCAACAGTTATAAATATGCTGCCATAGAAGAAACTAGCACGTTTTGTTTTCATGGCTCAAAGATCACTTCTGGTTTCAGTGGTAAGCTTTCAGAATAAAGGTACATTTAAGCTTAAACAGGTCGACAACCACAAAGACACTTACAGACATTTGTTGGTGGACAGAAAACTCATTTGCAACAATTTTGATAATCAATTATTTGTTTAAATCATTTTTTTAGCAAAAATGCCAAATAATCGCTGGTTGCAGCTTCTCAAATGTGACTTTTTGCAGCTGTTCTTGGTCTTGTTTGCTAGTAATCGGAATATCTTTAGCTATTGAACAGTTTTCCTGACAAAACATTACATTTTTATGACGTCACCGTGGGCTCTGGTAACTTGTGATGGGAATATTTCTGACATTTTATTGGACAAATAATTATATGTATAGCAATTTTCAAGTGTCTCTGAATGATATCAGTTGTGCCCTTTTTGACAGGCCAAATCTCAGAAGAGAGGTTAATGAGAAGTAAAGGCAACTTACACAAAGAAGAGAGAGGTTATACTGAACTGACAAACAAAAAAGAGGACCATATTTTTCATCCAGAGCCATAAAATATTACAGCCATAACAGAAAGAGGCAGGTTGTTTGTGCAGGGCACCAAGCCTGCTGTCTCCATGCTGTCTCCCTCACTTCCCTCACACACGACCTTTAACCTCTGACCTGGCAAACCACAGAAAGCATCAACACCGGATACTCACACTGTTCTGCATGCCAACTGCATGGAAACGCACACACACACACACACAAAAATATTTAGAATTTTAAGCGAGGGATTGGTCAGATGGTCAGAGAGAGAAAGGGAAAGGGAGGGAGAGAAGAGAGGAGAAAAGAAGGGGAGTAAGGGTGAAGGCAAAGTGCAAACGAGAGGAAAAGGAAGTGAGTAAGCAAATACTTGAGGGAGAGCTTACACAGTTTGGGTGGAGGACAGACGACTCATACTGCAGACGAACTCTTTGGGGCAACAAAATATCATCCTGTAGTACAAAAAATATAAATATAAACATATACCACGTTAGCTATAGTAAGAATTCAGCATCATGTGACAACAAATACTCACAGTTTTTTCCTTTAAGGAAAAATTCATATAATATTCTGCTCAGTTTAGGTTTTACTTTGCCTTCTTTTACCTATTGTGTGTGTGCTGTCTCTAGGGTTGGTCGAAAAGGTTTACATGAAGTGGTCAGAGTGAAATTCTTTCTCTATCAGTATCATTGTGCTTCTATCTATAGACGTATAGCTAGCTAGAAAAATATCTAGATGGAACAGAGCGGCAATAGAGTAATAGAAAAGGCGCACCATGATATAAACAGTGTCGGGCAATACATCAAGAAACAAATGCATAAGAACAAATAGAAGAATAAAAAGAAGAAGAATGTGTCTATGTACAGCGTGTATATTTGGACAAACCAATGTGATCTAATTAAACACTCACCGCATCCTGAAAGCACAAGTATTGTCCGCAACTTTGAGATATTGCCTTATTCTTTGCATATCCCACTGAAAGACAAAAGAACAGTGTATGTTAGTGTGTGTGTGTGTGTGTGTGTGTGTGTGTCCTCTTGCATTTGTATATGCCTCTGTGAGCTAACTATTTCCATTTGGCCATGTGTTAGTAATAATCATATTCAACCATTAAACATGTGACAACATTAAAAATAACATAATGTCATTTTTACAATGTCAGACCAAAAATGCAACAGTAAAGGCAGTCAAGTCATACGCCTGAGACAGGCACTCCATCACAGTACAAGAGCACAACATTATCACTCCCTCGGATTAATCAGAATAATACAAAACTAACTTATAAACTACTAAAACTAAAGACTTCTTAATTTTGTTCCAGAATAAAACATCTTGCTGATCCAGTGACTCATATTATCACATTTCTGTCAAGACTTTGTTATGTCTATGCTAAACACAGAGTACAAACATAATTGTTAGAGACTAGTTAATACATTAATACCTTTATTTGTACAGCACAAGAAAATCACAAAGTGCTTCACGGAAAAAACTAACAGAAAAAAAAAAGATTAAAATAGCAGAAACTATTTGGACAATGCAAAGAAGAGGTTCAAAGTGACATGGCACAGAAGGACCAATTAATGCAGAAATTAAAGTTGACAACAATGCGTTTTAGTAGAGGTTTAAAGGAAGTCACTGAGGCAACAACACAAAAGGTGTTAGGGAGCCCTAACAGCAAAACCACAATCTCCTGTGGTTTATAGTCTAGATTGGGGGGCTCTTAGCAACGTTTTGTTGTGAGATCTGAGGGTGGGTGCAGGTACATATGGGTACTGAGAAGGTGTCAGAGCCGGGGGAGTAATGAACTATCTCTATGACAGCCAATTAATGTTAAATATGGTTAAAAGCTCCGGGGGAAAAGCTAGTAACTGGAGTAATTTTCTGCGGAATGAACTTTTGTGCTCAAATTATTGACACCATTTTGCAGATTTTAGATAAACTTTTCCCCTAAAAAAAAAGAACACTTTGATCAGTTCCTTTTGTTTGTCTGTTCTTTCATTCAGCCGATCTGGCTCCATGTACAAAATGAACTGCCGAAGTCCTAGTTTGACCAAAAGTCTACCGACCTCCTCTGGGTTGTGCAGAGTCGTGGCCTGAGATCACGACTGAGATGCTCCTAGCCTCCAGCCTCTCCCTCCAACCCTCCACCACTTTCCTGGAGTTATCCTACAGGACACACACACACACACACACAGAGAGAGAGAGAGAGAGGGGGGGGGAATTCAAACTTCAACTGAGGTCTCGTTTTCACACATGTAAATATGCAAACCAACAAACTTACAGTGCTTGCGTCGTCGAAGACTGAGAGCTCCATGGTTCCAGTGAAGTCTTGGTGTGAAATGGACTGCAGACATTCGTCCAGCCAACAGGCTGCATTATGCACTGGCATGACAATACTCTGAGCACAGAAAACACACCGAGTTTTAACGGTCAGTGCAATCAATCAATCAATCAATTAATTAATTAATTAATGCATGAACAAGCAGCCACGAATACCCTATCAAAATAGGTCCTAATTTTACACTTTTCGATTTAATGTGCCACATCAACACAAGTCCCTTCTGCTGTATATTCTCCTTTACATCGTTGTTAGCTGTGTATAAGAGCCAGTTTATCACCCACTACATCCACTGCGCTCCTCTCCTCCTGACCTCCTGCCGCCGTTTCCGCTTCATGTTCGGTGGTGCGGAGCCGCTTCGGCGGGGTCATGTCAGCCTCCGAGCCCCTGTCCCTCTGCTCGGAGAATCCGCTACTTATCCGGGCAACGACGTCTGATCTCGGTTTAACCGGTTAAATAAAGGATGTAAGAAATGTCTGCAAACAATGAAGGTATCCCGAACGGACTTTCAGCGACCCACGTGGGCCACGCGTGAATTAAAATGTCGGTAAGCACTCGTTTAGTAAATGTTCTCTTTTGTGAAATTGATCCACGTGAACAGAAGGCGTCTCTTGAAAGGTGTTGTGCACATTTTAGTGACGGTCAAAGTACCAATTTTAGCTAAACGTGCAGGCCAAGCTTGCAGCGTTGATAGAAGCTACACAACTTCCGCAAACAATGAATTCCAGACGCTCATTGGCTCGCGCAAAACACGGACAGGCGCCGGATTCGCTGGAGCTCTCCGTCAATCATCTGGGATTGTGACGTCTCCAACTGTGCGTCAAACAACTTTTCTATGTGCAGTGGAAAAGACTCATTGAATCAACCAGTTCTCTCTTTCAGTCTTTCCTTGTTTAGTTGTTCTTCTAATCTCTGATGACACGTGACAGTGCAGCGCTCTCTAGCTTTCCTGTAGCGTTAAATAGGAACCAGATCAGTGTGTTGTTTGGTGTTAACTTTGGCAGCCGCAGCAGGGGAGGTTTGAGTAGACAGAAAAACAGGATGGGCTGAAATATTGTTTTTGACCATGGTTTTATTTTCTCTCAGAAAAGAAAGTAAATGAATAATGAGAGATGTGTGTGTGAGTCTGTTTCCAACTTCTAAAAGGTATCAGGCTCGCTGCAGTTTGTTTAATAGGATCTTTTGTTCTACTGTACCAGTTCCAGGTGTTGTATCAGTATGTGTGAGGGATTCTCAGTGTATTCAAATTAATATAAATTTACAATGACAATAGTTCCAGAGTACAGATGGCAAACCTCCCTATTACAGTCATATTAATCCTCATTTGTTCTTTTTTGTTTGTGTCCTGATGATTTGCGAGCAATAAAAAAGACAAAAGTGTGTCAGAACGTAAGCTGCTTAACTTCTGTGTTACCCCTGAGATATTTTTAATGAAGTCCTAAATTTTATTACACAGACACAAAATCCTTCTTAATCAGGGTACAACTCAGACAGGATGTAGTTTAGAGATTGCGCTGCAGAATAATTGTTACCACATTGCAGCAGCATTTTGATCAGACAAAGCTTAATTTATCACTTTGAATGCGTCTTTTAATTGGATGAATTCCTCACTGCAGGCCAGGAACAACAGCTCTTGGGGGGGGGGGGGGGCATGGTAAATGGCATCAAGAGAAGATTTGGCCTGACTGAACAGATGCAACACCGTGGACACACACACACACACACACACACACACACACACACCTGTTAAAGAGGATAGTTAAGAGAAAAACTGTATGGAAAAGGCATTATTACATGTTTGTTTCACTATCTTGCAGGAAAATTTTTACAGGAACAATTTATCCTAGCTGGAGTGTTGCACTGGGCCTGTGAAGCAACCCAGATATTAATTTCTGACTAATAGAGATATATAGTAGCAGACAGCCATACATGATTAACTAAAAGACAATTATATTTCTCAGGTGTTGCAATCTTAGAGGTTCAGGTTGAGGTTACGAGTCCCTCTGAGTCTGTTCCGACTGTGGCTGTGACGTTTGCACGGTTCCTTGCACTGCAGGTCCACATGGGTCTCTGATATAATTTAGCATTAGGAAATATTCTGCACTCACTCTCCACAACTGTTCTCCCAATCATTCACCGCTGCCCATTTACTTCCCTTCCTCCGCCAAATCAACACCAGATGGCGACGTTACATTTCAAATGTGCACCCGAGTTGAGTTACTGTATCTGGAGGTCGAGGCTGCAGCTGTTTAGATCTTTGATCAGACTGCACTTGATTTTGTTTGCACAGAAACGCAGAGGCATTAAAGAGAAGGGTAGTGTGTGTGAGTATGTCTGGAGGTATGGGCATGATTGGATTTCCTTGAATTATTTAGTTTTGCTTTGGGGATTGTGTGTATTTGACCTTTCGAGAGAGCTTGTGGTCGTTTTAATGTATCTTGTGCAGCAACACATGCAGACACATACACACACACACACACACACACATAGAATAGACACACAGTATGTTGACAGCTGAGGATTGCTACATGACTGGGACCACAGAAGGGCCTAAAGAAGGCGATATCAGTTTTCCTTTCATTTCAGTACTTTTTCAAGGGCACCAAATCTCAACAAAAACTGGCTATACTGCCATGAACATTCCTCCTTGAGCAAAACTTTATTTCATCACAAAGTATCTGGATAACTAAAAGCCCAACTTGCATGGTCCCAGTGTTTGTAACACTAGTTTGATGCACTGATTTAATAAATGTCTTGAGCAGTGTGAGGTCATTTTCTTTTTTTCTTTTATTCTTTTTTTTACCAGGCTTCACTTTGACGTAGCTAAATAAAAAGTGCTGGATGTGAACGTCTTTTTTGCCTTACCTGCTAGAAAGAAAGATGATTACAGCAGAGTTCATCAGTTTCCTTTGTTTAGAGAACGTTAGGCGTATCCATCATCAGTGAAATCAGCTGCTGTAGTGTTTGACTGAATTTGTTTAGCTGTTGTTTACAGTACTGCTTCTTGGAACCTAAAGTGTGCTGACTGCTGGTTCACATCACTAACAAACATACAATTGTACCATTGTGTATCCCAGGTGTAAAATAATCACTTGGGACTGAATAGCTGGGAAGTAAACCTGCAGGGTGCAAAAACAGTTGTATACAGCATGAATACTACCCTCTAGTGGTCAATCAGCAAATCCGAACATATCAACTCCATCCTGTCTTCAGCGCCAACGTGCATTGTCAATTTAAACTCTTGCCTTGGTTCCTGTTTGATGTTATAGTGTGTGTTTGTGTGCAATTTCAATGTATTCAATTCTTTTTTTGTGTGTGGTTTAAAGAAAGAAAGGTCCCAGCCTCACAGAGATGTTGACATGATAACAAAATGTGAGAGTTGGTGGAGACCAACAAAAGAGTGAATATTGGACTTACAGTGATCAGGTGGGCACAAACACGACTCAATCAAATGCTAATTCTGCTCTGTAACTGCTGGATGTGTAAATAAGCAACTGTTCACCATCAACATAAAATGTGATGATATGTCAGTGTTGTGTTCACAACCTGTTAAAGCAAATTCAGTTAAGTTCTTTAAAAAAGAATAAACACATCCTATAATATATATTGCAACCAAAACAGATAGCTATGTGTTCTATGGCAATGGCGAGCTGGGGTGCCACTGGTTGGAGAGACGCCAATAAAGAGGAAGTAATTCGTAATACTTAGTCCAACTCTATGCATATATTTGATTGTTAAATAAACTCATCGGCTGTACTGCAATATACACCTGATCTGCAGGCTGACTCTATATGGGAACAGTTTACTGAGAGCTGAAGCTCAGTGTCATATCATGAATCATTAAACAGCTGGCTGTCGCTTATTTTTGTGACCCACGCAGTTTAGAATTGGATACATTGAAAACCAGTTTAGCTAACAATGTGTCATCAGGTCCAACATATCCAGGGTGTAGGTGTGGATTCAGAAGTGTGAGGGACATAATTAAATAATAATAATAATAATGATAAACATATATAACATTTATTTTCCAAAACAATCTAGCAAGCAAATTGAAAAGTAGGATAATTTTGGTTATTTTGCTTTTAGTAGTAACATAATTGCTAAAACCTCTGTACTGTTAATTCACTGATCCTAAATCCTTTTCTTTACCTTCATACATACCCGATACCTTCTGCTAAATGTTGCATTAGCATCTTTACTACAGAGAGCTTTTAAGTTACTGAAAAATGAAGTTGGCAGTACCAGTTAAACAAGGATAAAAGCGCACAAGTGTGTGAAGAGTGAAAAAAGAGATACGTTTCAACTCAGCACATCTCGGCTTCTATGTAATGTATGTACCTTTGCTGGACAGTGGCCAATGTGTGCAGTGTAAGTGTACACAACAATTATCTACAACAATTATCTGTATGAAAAAACATCAATCACATGAACACTTATAACACTTATAATGCAAACACCATTCATTTATTGGTATATGTTATAATACTTTATAGGTATCATTCTGTTAAATACATATGTACTAAGCCTGTGTGTATCTATAGGCAGGCGTTTCACATTCACATCCGGGTTCAGTGCAGTGATGACCAAACATCTCGTCTCGTCAGATTCTTTTGTTCCTAATACAGAAATGAAGGAGGAGCAGAGGAGAGGAGCTACTGCTCGGTACATCAGTGTATTATCTGTAATCACTTTACTTATTTCTCTTCATCTTTCCCTTCCTCCTCCGTCCTCCTTTATCTCTTCATCCCTCATTTTTATGCTAAAGTCTGAAATAAAGTCATTGATCTTCCTGTGTGTGTTTTTTTTTAATTATCTGTAGACAAATGCCTTTCCATTCCCTAAGGTTGAATCTCATTGGAGGAGGGACAGCGTGGTCTCCCTGAGGTCCTCTTCAATGGCGCCAATATCAACCAGCTGGGAATGCATTGTGGGTCAGCTGTTGACACAGGCACGCGGGTCCGATAGGGTACAATCAGTGATCAGTTTAGGTCCAGACTGAGACACTAAGGTCTAGTTTAGGCTGGTTTAGTCCAGTTTTGAATCCACCTGGATCCCCTTGGGGCTGCTTGCCTTAAAGGCCAAATAACGTAACTTAAAAACTTAGGACCAGATATTATTGAGCTTGCAAGGTAACAAGGCAATGCAAAATAGATATCATTATGTAGCTGTAGGAAGGAATACCTGAGTCAATTAGTTCTTGAACAGTGCTGATTGCTGTCTGATATCTTACAATAACGCTCTTGTGGGCCTTCTCAAGTGATTCAAATGTGCCAATAAAGCTCAAGATACTATTTGACTCATCAGAAAAAGAGGATTTATTTAAAGAACTGTCAGGTGCTCAGCGGGATAGAATAGTTTGGCGTCTCGGGGGTGGGATGCATTCATGCTTTTGTCGGTGAAGCAGCAGCGGTAAGGATCCTCGTGAACCTCGGTGGACAATCCAAGCGTGTGGCTTCATCCCAGTCTTCTAAAGGAACAGTTCTGTCTCTGTGGTCAAAGGGTGCTCGGAGTTGTCACTGTTGATGGGGGAAAAAAGGCATCGAAGGGAAGGATGAGATACACCCTGTTTGTTTGGTGGTGTGTGCATGTTTGTGTCTACGTCATAAGTGCGCCTGAGTGTGTGTGTGTGTGTGTGTGTGAGACTTTCTTCAAGAGTTCAGGTTATTTAGCAGCTGATGTGTCTTTAGACAGACACAAATACATCCAGTCCAAGATTGATCCCCTTCAGGTGTGCACAATGACATCAGACCAGTCCAGTTCAGGCTCATTTAAGCTAGTCTCATTGTAGTCAGCATAGATTCGTCCAAAAATAGTCAATTCTGTCGTCTCCCCCTGCAGGCCAGAGCCTGAAAGAGACACGGGAGTCTCAGAGGAAGGGGTTGTGGCTGTGTGTCTGTGTCTGTGACTGAGTGCGGGGTGCCGGCCGTGGAGAAAGGGGGAGCAGGGGCTGTGGGAGGTTGGAAGGAAGGTCCAGGAGTCCGGCAGGAGGTTGCGTGAGAGAGGAGGGGAGGATGGGTGGCTGGTGGTGCAAGGGGAGGGGCAGCGACGGGCTGTAAGAGAGCATGTGGGGGGGCAGAGGGGACGTAGAGGACGGTCGCATTTGGTTGAGGGTGAGGCGAGGATGGTCGCAGTGGAAGGGGTTAGTGGGAGACGGAGCACTCAGACCTGAGGAGACAGAATAGGGGAAACGTTTTAATAACATCACCGTAATGTGTCAAATACTGCATGTGGATTCTTGAATAGCTGTTTGTTACCTGAGAGGAAGGGGTTGTTCTGCATCTTGTTAGAAGTGTTGGAGGGTATCAGAGCATCTAAGTTGACCAGCGAGGCCCCCGTGGGTCCCAGGAAGGCCTCCGGGGTTCGACACACGCGTGTGGACGGGGCGCTGAGCGGGGGTGCTAGCCGCGACAGGTCGAACATCTCCGGGCTGGCTGACTCTCGCCCGTTGACCTGGGGTTTCACTGGAGGGTTAGTCCTAAACGGATCTGGTTTGGAGTCTGCGTCAGCAAATGGGTCAGAGTCTGGCTTTACCCCAAACAGTTCTGCGTCTGCATCAAGAAAAGACAGAAGGTTTTAAAAATGATACGACAGTGTGATGTTGTATGCTGCATGAATGACAATTAAACGAAAACCCAACATGCAGTGTCTTGTGCACAACGACGTAGTTTGCTCAAGAACCGCTTCACTGCTCCTCGTCACTTATATTGTGGTTTTTGATGCAGGTGGTGGAGAGCGCTGTTTTAACTCCAAAATCTCCCACCTTATCTGAGTTCGGTGGAAATCTTGTAACTGTGAAAGCCACAGCCTATAATTCACATACTTTTTAAGCAAACCAGTGAGCCCTTGTGCCTTACAAACAATCTTATGCATTCCTTATGTTGTGAATTCATTGATTTATTCAGGATTTTCTTTTAATGTGTGACCCATCTGTATACTAAAATGTGGCAAGTGGATGCAATAACAAGGACTCCTTCCTGTACATCATAATGCAATCTATTATAATATTAGTTAACTACCTCTGTGAAGTTTACAATGTGCAGTTTTTGTTAAGTTTAGAGAGGTGTTGTCTATAGTTTGTTTTTCAGCTGCACTGCAGTACAATGTAGGGGTTCTACATATTTTGTTCACTGCTGTCAAATACACCAAAACCTATGTTTACAATATATATGTTTCACAAAGGTAATACAGGCATTTGTTACAGTGCTGTTGTATTAGTGATGTTGTATTAAATTACAGTAAATTGTGTTGTTGATGCTGTGTCCATCCAATCACCACGGTAGGCTACCTTTGGGGTCACTGCACTGTGTATATACAGCAAGTTATCTTGCAGTCAGGCTACCAGCTGTCCATGGACTCAAGCTAGAACAAGATTTTTTTCTTTCTAACCACTGTCAATACAGGAGACGTTTCTCTAAGATCCAAACGTACAGTAAAATACACAGTGTTGGCGGTCTTGTACTACACTACCTGTGGGACTAGCAGGCTGGGGGGAGGACACTTGAGGGACCTCTTGTTTAGGCTTCTCCTCTTCCTCTGAAGCGAACGGATCTGTCCCATCACCACCGGCATGACAAACTGAAAACAGTACCATCTTAGGCAGAGTACAGTGCTTGAATTTTAAGTTTTTTTGTTTTGACACTGAAAACTGCTTTTTGATGAGGCTGGTGTTTGTAAAAGGTACCTCCGTCTGTTGGGCTGTCCCACTCATGATCAACAGGACTGGAGGAGACGGGCGCTGCTTCCCAGTGGTCTGTGCGTGAGTTGGTGCATCGAGCCCATGGATTGGACGCGGTGGAGGATGAGGGAGGGGCCGTCCAAGGGCTACCAATCACAGGAGTGCTGGAGTGGACTGCTGTGAAGAGACCTCAGTGTGAAGCTTTAAAAACACACAAACTCACAGAATCTGAGAAGACACAAAGAGATGGTACAGTAGGTCTAGCATCACATTGGCCTTTGTGTGGATGAGTAGGTGTGTCTGTGATGAGCCACCCACCTATAGAGTCCCAGGGGTCAGAGGTGACATCACAGGTGGGTTGGGCCGAGTTCCAAGGGTCAGTAGGTGGAGGTAGGGCCTCAGACGAGGGGCCAAATATGTCCACCAGGTCCAACATGGCTGACTATAGAGGGAGCAAATAACCTTTCTGTAAATCTGTGCCAAACATTCCCAGTGTGACGGGATGGGTTTCTGAACCATGAGAGACTCTTTTAAGAGCCAGACAAAACATTTCCAACCCTGTTGAGATCTGTGAAGGAGAGTTTAGGAACTGATACAGTTACTGTGACTACAATACATGCAACAATTACTTTAAAACACTATCTAGACATTTAGCTTGGCAGATCTTAGTTAAGTAAATTAGTTGAGAGACAGAATGAGTGGCGTAAATATCTGCAAATCAAGCAGAAAAGGAAACAATGCTGAAATATATCAATCAGGTTTACTGCCAAGTAGGTTTACACATACAAGGAAGTCGCCTTGGTATATTTGTGCATAACAATAAGAAGAAAATATAAAGCAAGTACTGCAAGTCAAGAGAAAAGTGGGAAATAAGTCGGCTGGTACTGTTTCCCTGATGTTTATGAGCTCTTCTCTGGTCTAAGAGATCCGGGTAATACAGCAGAAAACTGCATTTGCAAACAAAACAAGACAAAACAATGAACACCAACACGCTTTCATTTTGAAATAGTGCTTCTTTATGGGTTGAGAAAATTCTCTTAGTCCAGCAGTTTTCAAAGTCTGGGACTGTGGGCCTCCTCACTCCTCACATAATAACTAGTTTAATAGTTTTTCATTGCGTTGTCATAAAGCTGGAAACTCTTGAAAAGCTGATGTTTTGGAGATACATGGTTTCGACAGAACAGTGACTGAATTTACTAAAGTCCCACTGACAGTGCTTCTTTTATCCACTTCACCAGGAAAACGTTAGCTCACTTAAAAAAAAAAATATATATAGCTTATGTTTCAGTGCCACTGCTGAAAACACACGTTTATCACAGGAGGAGCTCCTGGTGTCCTGCTGAGTTATTTAATCATTCACTCTTCAAAGCCCAACTATGCATCACAGTTGTTTTGGTACTATATTTACATTATTGTAATGTATCATGTGCATGTTGGCGATGAGATTACGTGACATAATGCAGTGAAAAGTGCTCGAGGTAATTCAGAAACAGTTTGTCAGGCTGCGTCTGAACTCCACTGTTTGGATTACTCTGCAGCAGTTGGCAGAGCGGCCTCTCACAGCAGAGTAGACAGCAGCGCAGTCTGTAAAAAAAACGACCCTGCACATATGGTATCACTGTAACAACCCTTTGACTTTCACTTTTGAGGGATCCGGACTCTGTGTACATATAGCGCAGTATAGACAAAATGTTGATATAATTAAAACCATTTCAGACAGCAGGAGCCATCATTTATCAATTCTAAAGAGTTTGGTGATTTAAACACAAACAAGATTTCACATGAGAGAATATCTTATCTCACACATCACAGGATATGTTAAAATACTGTGTGTGAGGTTGACATTATCATGAGAGGGTATTACACTCAACGTGCTTGGTGTTTGGAGATGTGATGACACAGAAACTGCTCATGTGGAGTCAGAACATACAGTGGCAACTTTTTTAAGTAATTTCATTTTAGCACACTTACGTGAAGAAAATGGGCACCTAATGTTTTGAACTATTGTAAATTGAAAATACATTTACCACACTTTACATACACAACCACAACAAGTGTATCTGACCATGGGAATATGTCAGGAATTATGTCACATTGTTTTTGTCTTTTATTTCCATGCTTTTTTTCTATGCAGCACCTGAAAGTATCAGGAGTTCTGCGATGAAGGACTTAATATAACCAGTAACAGGTCATGGGGACCTTTGCACAAGGCAGCTGGTGACTCTGATTGGCTTGCTGACAGGCCAATGAGTAAGGGAGCTGGTGCGCTACAAGATAAGGAGTGTGCTCTCGGGGAAATGTCATGCTGAGCTCAAGGTTAGACAAGACAAAGTCATTATCATTCAGCAGGCACCTCTTTCTCCTCTCTCAGCTCTCTAGCGTTTCTCTCTCAAATCTCCCTCATTATGCTGATCTATGTCTTTTCATCTCGTTTCCCTCCTAGTCGCACAGTCCGCACTGTAAACTCCACTTCGTTCTCTAAATGCCTGCCAGCAACCACCTACAAATGCACCTGCCTACCTCTCCATGCAAACTCGCACTCATGTAGCATACATGCACCCACACACACACACACACACACATACGGTACAGCACAAACGCACACGTTTTTTTAAACGCACCTCCTCCTGTGTCCCTGACTGGCTCTCTCTCCTGCTCTCATCCAGGGCCTTCTGTAACAGAGACTCGTCTCCTTGGCGACAGCACTGCTCCTGCAGGGGCGGCATCGTGACATCATCAACATTATCGCCACGGCAATGAGCGTGGACGAGCACACACACACACACACACACACACACACACACACACACACACACACACACTAACGTTAGTAAAACGCTCTTTGGTTTTGGCCGAAGGCAGCACTGGTGGCTTTTTTGTGCTGTTGAAATATTTAGTTGACAAAGAGCAGAGGCTGGTTTAGTTAAAAGCAGAGAGAGCGAGTGCAGAGGATGTTTTATATGCATACGTTTAATTATGACTTGTGTGAAAAAAGATAGATGTAAAAAGGAGGAGGGATGAAGAGGACAGTTTGAGAGTCATGGAGAGAAGGGGAAATAAGGAAGGAAAGAAAAAGTTAGGAGCAAAGTCATTAGATAGCCACAGAGATGCTTTTTAGCTCAGATGTAAGAGCCATTTCATCAAATACTCAGAAAGACATTAGGGGAATAATAAATGTGGACACCGAACAGTAAGGAGTGAGGTGTGTTTCTCTGTGTGTGTGTGTGTGTGTACATGCTCCTGCGCCTTTTTTGCTAAGGCTTAAAGCAAGCTGTAGCTGTGTGTCCTCATCCATCTCTATGGTAACAGGGGAAGGAAGGGCTAGCTAGATGAAGGTGGGTGATTGTTGAGAACGTTTGTAACAAAATGTTCATTATTTTATTCATCAAGAGGCAATGAGATGTGTATAGCTGGAGTACAGATGAAATCTGTGTATGCTGTCACGCTAGCGGAGCATTATCATAACGTGTGTGTGTGTGTGTGTGTGTGTTGTTTTACCTTCTGACTCTCCTCCCTGCTCATGGCTAAGGCCAGCTGGAGCTGCAGCTCCTCCTCGCCGCTGGTCTGAGGTCGAGCCTGCTCCAGGTCAGAGGCGGCGCGAGGAGACGAGGATGAGGCTGCAGAGGGAACAAGTGAAGGAGTGTGAGGGAGGGAGCTTGAGGAGAAACGGTCTGATTGACGTGGGGATGCATGAGACATGGAGGAAGTGTGGGGCTGATTGTGAACGCTGCAGTATTGATAATCTATGTGGTGGATTGTGCAAAGTGCTGGGCTGCAGCACAAAATGGATTACACAAGGGATCAGCCTGCATACCAAACATAAACATTCAGTGATCCAGATAAGTTCAGACTTTAAAGAGGCTATCATCTGTATTTTATAATAATGTATTAATAACAATGTGACGAACCTACAGAGAATTATCACCTGAATATGCAGCTCCACTTGGCTTTATGGAGCTTAATAATGAGTTTGAGGTCATGGTTTAGCTTTCCAACCTGCAACGGTTTTGGTTCACTCTCGTTTATCTCAGCTGTTTTCAGAGAAAATGCTCTATAAAACTCCACACCTGTCTACCTGCTCAGCACCAAACAGCAGACAGACACAGTTAGTGACTAGCTGGGGAACATAGTGGAGCATTTAGCAGCTAAAAAGACAGATATTTCCCTCAGGAATTGGTGGAGACCAAACGTAAAGTGCTGAATGTGTAAATAAGCAACTGTTCAAGTTAAAAGCTGACAATACGTCAATGTTGGGACCTGTTCAAAGATCAGGTATCGCAGGTTTAAATACTCACAGTTAAAAGAGGATGGAGAGCCTATGGAGCGGCTGAACTCCTCCCCGTACAGCACAGCCATGCTTGGCTGGCTTGTTCGCCTGCCTGGGTGGTAAGAAGGGGGGATACCTCCATACACTCCCCCGCCACCTCCGCCAACTCCACCACCTCCGCCACCTCCACCCCCTCCACTTCCTCCCCCAGCCATTCGCTCCTTGGTCTTTATGGCCTGACTCCTCTCCTGGCGGAGCCTCTCCTCGTCCCGGAGGAGACACACCAGTTGGCGTGCTTTTTCCCTCACATTGGCCCCCTGGTCTCTGCCATCGCGGTCCACGTACTGGAAGTCCCGTAGAGTCTGAACCACATACATAAACAAACATTTCACATTTTCACAATCACAAAGAGAGCAACGTCAACTTTAATTATACACAAACAATGTACGATGCAAGTTGTTGTTAAGAACGTGCAGGACCACCTCAATAATCTGATCCTCATGAGTAATGATATTTCAGTTTGATCAGAACAGAAAACATCAATTCAGAAATTCACTGTAAATCTAGTAAAAAAGGAAGACAGGTAAAACAAGCGTTCTCGCACTTTCTGAATGAGATTTATTGATTGTTCTACTCAGTGTTTGAATGTTATGTTATTGTGTTGGATGTTATGGTGATGTTTTACTGTATGTAGTGTAATATTTACTGATTATACCGTATACTGTAATAAAATAGTGGTTGTCAGGGTAGTGAAGATCCAAATGATCAGTAAACAATAAACCAGCTCAATTTACGAGGCGTTCAGATTGGCTGGGTTCTTGTTGCAGTCCGGTACCTGAATAGTGAACGCATTCTCACGACACTGTTGGGCCACTCTCTCTGATCCTGTCTTCAGCAGGTAATCCAACAGAGTCAGCGCCTAGAGGCAAATGCAAAAAACATTGTAGTTGTAGAAAGAATACATAAATATTATTACTTTGTACTACTGTATAGAGATATGTGCAATACGAAAAAATTGTATAACAAAACTAAGAGTCTACAGCCATGCTGGCGGCAATGTGAACCTCAAGTCAGGGGACTATCAAAGTCATTAGGATTCATCCTCTGACCACCGTAGATGTAATCGTGAAAGTGGCTGACATATTCAGTCTCTCGTGAGGTCACCTTGTAGACATGTCTCCAGTTCTTGCCGCTGTCGTTGAGGCGTTTCCACACCATGCTCATGACCTCGGCAAACGCCACCACGTTGAAGGTCAAGTCAGCGATCTCTGACATGAGAGACGAGGACGGGCCCCATGGATCGTTCGAGGTGGCCTCACGGACCTGCAAAAAAAAGTGATCGATGACAAAGTGTCAAAGCATGTTTACAAGAGAAAAATTCCAAGAGGCAGTAGAGAGTTGTGCTCTGATGTGACTCAACATCAATGTTAATTTATAGAAGTTCACCCTTTGCACATAAAAGCTGCCACATATCGGTGACACTTGAAGAGAGCGCAGTTCATTAATAATACCTTGATCTCCGCTTCTGAATAGTTGTGCACGATATTCTTCACCTGCCGGCGCAGGGCTGAGGTTGTCATGGCGACAGGTGATGGAGGATGTGGAGGGATTGAAAGTGAAAAACAAATGTTCAACAGGCGAAAAAAAGGGAAACGTGGAGTGGAGGAGGAGGAGGAGGAGGAGAGGAGAGGAGCGGCAGCTATGGCAATGAAGGCTCCTCTTCTCTGTCATGAGTTACTGGATGCCCCTGTGAGAGAGAGAGAGAGAGAGAG